>PVKS010010218.1:0-60964 GCA_004027875.1 Aplodontia rufa
AAAAAAAATCGGTGTGCAGAAAGGGTGCATAAGACAGAGGAACGAGCTAGCACAGGGACCTAGCTAATAGGTCCAGATAATCAGTGCAATGCAGAGAGTAGCAAAGGGTCATGGATACCCACCTGCATTGTCCCCAAATACTGTTTTATTCCCTGTGTCTTCTTTCACTCTGGGAGCTGGGATTTCTTTAAATGTCTTGACTTTCCTGACAGGTCATCACAGGTATTTAAGAATCATATCACTGGATAGAGGTGAGTAAGGTTGTTACCTGGCTTCTTTGGGACAGTGGTTGTATTTTCTTCTTTCATTTAGGAATCTTGACATTTTATCTTTAAAGGAACTGATCTATCTTTCAGAGATATTACTTTGAGAGTGTTCATGAGAGAAGAAGCAATAAACAGTTATTCAGCTTCTCCTTTCCAACCGTTCTGGAATCTGGTCATTCTTAACATTTGATCTTTCCTCTTACTTAAAGGTAGGCTAAAGCCATCTTAATCTTAATGAGATAGAATGATGCAGAAACTTAGTAGCCACCAACATAAAGCCCGCAAACATAATAAACTCAAGAAAACTCCAACTTATTCCTTCTGTCCTGCCAAACTCACCATCTGCTTACTGCCAAATGTTCTCCAGCATATTGTCAGCACTTATTGATACCACTTCCTCACCACACCCTTGTTCTGTGTCTTCCAGCATCTGGCTTCTCCCCAAGTGCTCAACGGAAACCTCTTTTCCAGAGGGCACATGTGGCATCCTCATTCCCAAATCCAAAAGCCATTTCTCAGCTTCAGGTCCTTTCATCTTTTTCTTGGAGTATTTATTTGACTTTTTTTTCTTTTCTTCTTTCTTCCCAATGGTCAAATGTATGAGCTTCAGAATCATACAGAGCCAAACCCAAATCCTAACAAGACTACTTACCATGCAAATACACACACACATGCACACATGTATTTTTTAAATTTAACTCATAGAAATGGGATCACATTTTATACTCTTTTCTGCTTCTTGCTTTATTCATCTTAGAAATCTCTCCAAATAAGATGGTGTAAACTCTAATGCATGATTTTAAATATTGTGGATGCACCAAATGTGATTCAATAATCTTTCCATTGATGGATATTCCCTTTGTTTTCAGTTTCTAGTCTAAGCTAGTGCTTTCATATTGTAAGATGAATTCTTAATTGGGGGATGACTGGATCAAAAGACACATATATATTTAATTTATATTTAGCTTGTATGTTTAATTTTAAGAGATGTTGCCAGATGGGCTTCTAAAAAGCTGTACTGGTTCACATTCTACCAACAGTGTATGAGATGCCCTCCCTCAAAGAGTTATCATCCTTTTTAAAATTTTTACAGACCTGATACATTTCTTCAACTAACAAATTGATCATCTTTTCAAATATTAATCAGCCATTTGGATATTGTGTTCTGTGAACCTAGCTATTTATATCCTACTTAAGTTACCTAACCTCTTTGATTTTCAGCTATTTCACAACGTTATTGGGAGGATTAAATAAAATATTTGTATGAAGGCTTTGGTCAAAGTTTGGCATCAATGATGTGATTGAGCACTGGAGGTAGATGATATAATTACTTTGAATTTCTTTTTCCTTACTTATTTTATCTTCATTCTCATACTTTTAAATTTGGGCATTTTCTAAAATTTTATTGTCAAATTCCTTTTCCCAGACATTTTCTTTCTCTCTGAGAATAAATCTCAATTGCTTCCTCACTTCCAATTTTATAAACTCTGTACTTTGAATCTCTAAATTAGATTTGACTTTCAAGTTCAGAATCAGCAGCTTCAATACCCTCCTGGACCCCACAGCTCCATGCCGCTTATCACCTCCCCACCCTCAAGCAAGCAAACTCAACCTCTAAGGTGAGAGTCATGATCTTACCACCTGTGCTCCCTATGTAACCAGAAACACCCTTTTCTCCAAGATATTTGGACCCAGATCTCAAAGTGTCCATGCTGCCTACATGTAGACTCCATTTCAGTGACAAAGCTCTACAGAAACCTTTATTTTTATTTTTTTACTATTTTTTTCAGTTTCCCCTTTGTATTGGTACATTATAATTTTATACAGTAGTGGGATTTGTTGTTACTTGTTTATGCCTGCATACCTGGTCCTTTTATCTCTCCTACTGATCTCCCTTCTATTTTCCTGAGGACTATCTTGCCTTTTTTCCCTACCTTTTTTTCTCTAGCTTCCACAAGTGAGAAAAAACATCCAACTCATTTTCCTGAGGCTGACATAACCTCATTTTTGTTCACAGCTTATTAAAACTCCATTATATTTTTTTATCCATTCATCCATTGACGGACATCTAGGCTGGTTCTCTAAATTGGTTATTGTGAATTTTGCTGCTATAAACATGAGGAGCATGCATCACTATGATATGATGACTTTGGAATAAATACCAAGGAGTGGTATAGTTGGGTTTTATGGTGGTTTCATTCCTGATTCTTTGAGGAACCTCCATATGGCTGGCTTGGTGGATACTGTTCCATTCCTCCATCACATATCCTGTCTTTTCAGTATATAAATTAACTTCTTCTCTACCAATACATCATGCTTGAGCACATATAAGTGTTTCGTCTTACTGGCCTTTCAGCCTGTGATGCCTGTCCCCTCTCTTCCCCTTTGGAGTACTATTTTTAGTGGCTTTTCTTTCATTGAGATCTTCCTCATTTGTTCAGCCTGAGCGAATCAAATACCCTAGCAGCTTCCCATAATGGTCCTCAATTTAATTCTTGTGTACTAGTTATTGTTATAATCCAGAATTATATAAATTATTCTTCTTGGCCTCTTAGATTCTACCCTTTCTGAAGCCCAGAATGTGCTTCTTGTTCCTAGTTATATTTTCTTTCTTTGATGTACTTCCCACTCTGTTTCTGTCCTGGTACCTTTTAAGTATTCCTTTCTTTTTCTTTCTCTTTTAAAAATTTAATTGACTAGGATTTAGACAAGGGATAAATAGGAGAGAAAACCTCAGCTAGGATCTAGTAGTCTTAGACTCTCAATGTGAAAAAGGGTGGTTTACCACAGTAGCCTTCTATTTGTGTCATATACAGTCCTAGGTGAACATACGCTGTTTGTTGCCCAATATCTACAAATCAGGATGCTTCTTTATAGGCATCTCAACTTCTCTTGAATGAAGGAATGTCAACAAGATTATTCCTGCATTCTTGAAGAAATATATACTGGACAGAGATGAGCAACTATGGCTTTCCTTGGGCTAACACAGGTGCTCAGCCTTTTTCCAGCTACTACCTGGGGCCCTTACTCATGGGCATTAACTCCATGGCTCCTGTAGACAGCTGAGTCCATGCCCACAGCACTAACTACATATGTGATGCCTGGGTTAGTCAATTTGCCTTTTCATTTACCAAGGGTTACTTTTATTCATTTTTATCTTGTGGACCTCATCTTTGAACTATTTCTTCATGAAACAGTACACCTACTGAATTTAACTACTCATTCTGATGACACTATCTTTTTTTTTCCAGATTGATTTACATTTCAACCAATAATCCATAATTACCTGGATTAAAGTGATATGAAATGCGATAATTTTCATTTACATTTATTTTGATAAGCAAAAAATTTAAGAAAGCATGTTAATGCTTAAGCACTCTTTGTAGATGTTGATTGTTAGATTTTATTTGGTTTAGTCTCCTCTTCCATCCTAGATCAATCTCTTACACAGTCAGGATACTGTGACAACTTGATATGGGCCTCTGGAAACAATGGCTAGATCTACTAGTAGCTCTGGCAACTCCTGTGATACCATCAGAGACTAGTCAAAGCTATTAAAATGATGAATTGTTAGAGTTAAATGTACATATATACATACATATGTGCACATTTAATGTATATGTGCATATACACACATTTTTGGTAACATGTGGTAGCTTTATAAATGTATAAATAATTCCTGATTTTTGGAATGTCCAAATAAACAACCACAGATTATAAGGTAGAATTTGAAACTTTCCCACTCCCTACCCAATCTCATTCTATTATTTCTTAACTGTTTCAAACATAATTCTATAATTCCTTTTCCTTACATTGTGCACATTTAAAGAAATTGCACACATATTATAAATTCTAATTTTTCCTTTATTTCACAATGTGATGTGGATATCCTTCCATTCTAGTACATTTTCATCTGCCTCATTCTTCTTAATTGCTTCCTATCATTCCAATGAAGGCAAGATTCATAAACTATTTAGATAGCTTCCTGATGATGGACATTTAGGTTGTTTCTAATCTTCTTTCTAGTTTAATGATCAGTTTCCTAAATGAAGAAGATGAAGGTAACATAGTCACTGCATGACTGTTTCTGGCAAAAAGAAAAATTAACTCAGAGTCATTTTAGAGTTGACTCTGTATATACATGAAAAATGTTCTACCAGCTAAATTATTCTGCAGTTCACTTTTTCAGAAATGAGAACCTGAACTTGGAGATCTATCAGCTACCCATTTTTAGTCATAATAATAATAACTCACATGTTCTGAGCACTTATACATACAGTGCCCCATGCTAAGTACTTCACATAAATTGTCTCATTTAATCCTCCCAGTAGTCCTAAAGGCAAGTACTGTTATTATAATCATTTTACAGAAATATAGACCAAGTAATTTGACCATAGTTGTATGGATATTAAAGAGGAGAAGTGGAATTTGAACATACACAAACTCAAGCTAGAAGCTAGAAGCTGCACTCTTAATTTTGATTGCTGAGGGGTTAGGAGACCTCTCATAGGGTCTGGCTTCCACCTCAACTGCCCAAGATAGTGAAACTTTAACAGGGGGATGACGGAGGGAAGAAAGGCTCTCTTGGGTCCAAGAGTGCAATCAAGGCCAGGCTATTTCCCAAAAGAGGCTGGTAGGCACAGTGAAGTAAATGCTTATGTCTGTTATGACTTTGGAGCCCTATAATGCTTTCAAATTAGCAGCTCTATGCAGATCTCTTGAGACCACATTAATGTTTGTGCAGACACATGGGCTAGCTATAGTAGGGAAAGCCTCAAACTCTTTAAGATTTAGATTTGCTATAGACCCACTGTGCAATTATGGTTTTCTCCCTCTTAAGAACGAGGCTTGGACCACTTGGTCTCGGAGGGACATTTTTAATTTGAAATAATTTCAGACATACATAAAATTTTCAAAAACTGCAAAGATTTCCCATTCACATTTACCTACCAAGCAAATCCCCAAATGTTATCATTTTTCCATGTTTGCTTTGGTATTTTCTCTCTCGCTTCTGCTCCACAAAAATAAAACAAAACAACAACAAAAACAAAACAAAATAAAACAAAAAAAGAACAGTGACCAAATGGAAAAAAGAGATTTATCCCCAATGAGTTTGTGTTTATTACATATCATTATTACATCATAATTTTCAGTTCTCAAATATTTGGGCATAAGATAGGGAATAAAATATGGGCATAATGGCCCTTTATCCCTAAATATTTCATTGTGTACTTCCAAAAAAAAAGACATTCTCTTAAGTAAAGATAGTACAATTATTGATATGAAGGTATCAGTATTTAGTACAATCATTGATTTGAAGGTATCAATATTGACAATGCTGCTATTATCTAATCTGTGTATCATAGTCAGATTTTACCAACTGTCCTACTAATGTTCTTTATTATATAGAATTTTTCTTTCTCATCTAGGATCTAAGACAGGATCACACATTATTTTGTTGTCATTTCTGTTTAGTCTTCTAAAATCAGATGAATTTTTTCAGTCAAAGTCTTTCATAACTTTGACATTTCTAGAGTATAAATCAGTGTTTTTCTTGAATATTTTAATTTTTGCTTGTGTGATGTTTCTTTGTGGTTAGATTCAGGTTATGCATTTTTGCTAAGAATATCATGAAGTGATGTTATATCATCATGTGTGCTTTATATCGGGAGTTACACAGTTTGTCTCATTACTGGTAATACTGTTTTAAGACCTGATTAGAATAGTATGGTAACTGCCGTAATTTTTCCCTTTTTGAATTAATATTTTTTTGGAGAGCTACTTTGAGATAATACATACATCCTGTTTATCATCAAGCTTTTTACCCAACAATTTTAGCAGTCATTGATGTTTTTTACCTGAAACATTATTTCTACATTGGTTGTCAGATGAGTGCAGAGATTCTTGTGCAATTCTTACCTACAAAGGGCTTATAAGATAATAATAAATATCTACTATTTAGTCATTTCAGCATATCAATGAGTTAATCATTTGCATTCAATCAGTCATATTTAATGTTCCTGAGAATGAGTATCAGTAGCATTTACAACTGAGATTAAAGGTAAATACATCAAGGAACTAAAGCTCTTAGCATACTATTTTTTCGTTTTCTCTTTTGAGAGAGAGACAACAGAACAGTGAGAAAGAGAGAGAAAAAGAAAGCAATTTTATTTAATTTTTCATGTGGCTTTCATTGTTCCAACACTTTATTGTGTATGTGGTACTGAGGTTTGAACCTATGTCCTTGTCCTTGCCAGGGATGCACCATAACCACTGAGCTACTGCTCCAGCCCCCATACTATTTCTTTAAATATATCCATTTCTTTAAAGAAATCTTTTGTGGAAAAAACTGCTCAAATTTCCAAATGTTAAAGATGAAAGTCATTCACAGTGGAATTTATGCACTCTAAATGTCTTATTTATGGTTGAGGTCCATTTACTTGCCAAATATCAAACATGTAGGTTCAAGGAAGAAGGCTAACTAAATTTCATGATTGTTTTAAAGTGGACAAATGAAAGAAATATAAACATCCAGTCTCTCAGCTGTGAAATTGACTCTTGGGATTAATTTTCTTAGCACACTTAACTAGTGCTCTTTCTAGTCCTGGCTTTGTGATCCCCACTCAGAGCACAGCACCTGCACCAAAATCTTCGGGAAAGCACTGAGTCACGTAGGTGAGACTGTATGGGTTAAGCTTCCTTTTGCTGTGCTGTTCTCCCCAAAGCTTAGAAAGTTATAAGCTAAATAATTGCCCTTTAATTCATAGGCAGTTTTCACTTCCTTCTGCTGGTTTTTGGTTTGCTATTTCTCTCCTCTAAGTAAAGCATTGTGGTAAGAGACACATGGATTAAAGTTGATCCATGTTTCTGTGTTTTTAACTGTTCTTTATCATTGCTCACCTGCACCCAGATGGAAAACTGCACGAGACAACTTTTGTGTATTGAGAGCCTTTCCTCATTCATAGTACAGAGTTATTTTTCATTCAAAACCCTGTGTTTGGCCTCCAGTTGGAAAAATCTTACAGATCAAATGTGAGATTAGGAGTTAAAGAGGAGGACAGAATCTGCTTCACTGAGTACCTTAATTCAAGCTACAAATCTCAGGGAACACCTACAGACATCATCTCACCCAGGTCCTCTCTACCTTCTTTCTTCTCTCTAGCTGGGCAAATGAAGAACTTAAATGGGGAAAATATATCTAGCTGCCACTTCCAAAACTAACTCTGGCATTGCCCTGACTGGCACCTACCATCTTATGTTGTTGAATAGGAGAAATCCTTTCTTCCCATTTGCTCACAGATAGGAAATTTGTCCTATATTGTTTTAGTGCTAGAAAATACCAGTTACTTTATTATTTGATTGAATCTGTAATGGGTTGGTGATATAATTTTAGAAATATTTATACTATGTTTCCTTGGTATCAAGAACTGTGCCATGGGTGCTGGAGTGGTGGTGGCTCAGCAGATAGAGAGCTTGCCTGGCGTGCATGAGGACCCGAGTTCAAACCCTAGCACCATGTACATAACTGGGTGCCGGATTATGCCATGAATTAGGACCATATTATATAAGACAGTGGAGTATAGGAAGAGGATTAAAGGGGAGACAGGAGGGATGGGAAAATAGAGGAATGGTAGAATGAAACTGACCAAATTATCCTAGGTATATATATGAATATACCACAGCGAATTTCACCTTCATATCTATAAAGCACTAATTTAAAGGAAAATAATAAATAGAAGAAAGACCAGTAGAGTATAGGAAAGGGAGCAAGGGGAGGGAGGAGTGGAGGGATAGGAGAAGTAACTTGTAACTGAAGTGGGTAGAAACTATATTCCATGCTTGTATGATTATGTAAAAATGAACCCCTATATTATGTGTAAATATAATGTACTAATAAATAACAGAACATCATAGTGATAGTGAAAAGATAAAATATACAATGGGAGAAAATATTTGCAGATCACATATCTGATAAGAACCTATTATCTAAAATAAAAAATATTTATAACTCAACATGAAATGACTACCCAATTAAAAATATGTAGTAAACTATTTAAATAGATGTTTCACCAAAGAAGGTACACAGATGTCCATTAAGCAACTGAAAAAGATGGTCAACATTATTATGTATAGAGAAATTCAAATCAAAACCATGGTAATATACCATTTTATACCTACTAGGATGGCTTCAATAAAAAATGAAAATCATAGTTTTGATGAGGGTGTAGAGAAGTTTGAAGTTGTATATAGTGCAGGTGAGTATATAAAAAGCTTCAACCTCTGTGAAGAACTATTTAACAGTTTCTCAAAAGGCTAAACAAAGAATTTCTTTATGACTAAATGTTTTCCTTTAAGATAGATACCTAAGAGTGGACAGCATGTACTCAAACAAGTGCCTGTGTGTGCATGTTCATGAAAGCACTATTCATAGTTGCCAAAAATAAGAAAGACAATAAATTGTGATATACAATGGAATATTATTATCAGCCATAAGAAAGAATAAAATCCTGATACATATCACATTGTGATTGAACCTCAAAAATTAAGCTAAGTGAATGAAGCCAGATTCAATAGGTCATTTTTGCAGGATTCCAATTATGTGCAAGTTCTTGACTAGGTAAATCCATAGAGATAGAAATCAAACTATTGGTTCTTGGTGGTGAAGGAAGGGCAAGTAGAGAGTAATTACTTGATGGGCATGGGAATTCTTTTTGGGGTTGAAAATGTTTTGGAACTGCATGTATATGGGGTTGCACATTTTGAATGTACTAAATGCCACTGAATTTTTCACCGCAGATGATTGATTTCTGTTATTGAATTTTATCCCAATTAAAACAACACTACACAGTGCATGTCTTCTTTGGTTTATATTCTTTCTACCAAGCTGTTCGGTGAGAGGGAATAGACAGACCTGGATTCAAGTTTCTGATTCATCTATTTACCCATTACAAGAAAATGTTGTAGAGATCAAAGTAGATAAACAAAGGCATTAATGAAGGATAAGTGATGTTTGCTTCACTAACAAATCTTCAAATATACATGTATTTAGTTTAACATGATAAATATGTTTTCATTCCTAATGCAACTTCCCTTGTAGGTATATCCACAGTCATCAAGTACCTACTCTCTAGTCCCTTGTAGTATCCTTATCCTGACAACCAACAAATAAAGAAAAACCTGATGGGTCACATATGGAAAGTTTCTTAGAGCTACTGGAGACGGGGATACATAATTTCTCCTCAAACTCCATTAGCTGGAAATCTGTATCATCACCATGTTTAGCAATAACAGAGGCTAAGAAATGTTGATTGTATTTCAGGAAGAAAATAGAAAAGATTTTTCGATGAGGATAAAATCTTTTAAGATCATGTTTATGAAGCTTCTAAGTCTGTCTGATAGAAGTAGATACTCAATGAGTGTGAACTCCCTTCTCTATGTACAAATAGCAGAGGATGTGTCACAGCTTCAGGAGAAGTGGCTCAAAACACATGCCCTCCTAATTGAAGACCCTAGCTGTTTTCCTGTACTGAAGTCAGTCAGTATGGCTGCCAGAAGCTCATCCAGAAGATCTCTTTCTGGGTTCTATTCCTGCTGGCTCCTTTCTTCTTTTTTGATTTGCAACTTCCCTTAACTTTGGTTCCATTTAGTTACCCAATATCAAATTTTTTTTTCTTCTTAAACATCTTAAACATCTTATTCCACCCTTGCACCTATTGACTTAATTTCTGAATTTTACCTTTATAGCAAACTTCTGCCAGGCATAATAGCACATGCATATAATCCATCCCAGCTACTCATGAAGGTGAGGCAGAAGGATTTCAAGTTAAAGACCAGATTGGGCAACTTAGACCCTGTCTCGAAATAAAATAAAGAAAAAATGGCTCTGCATGAACTTGAATCCTTGCCAATATATGTGAACCCTGGTTTCAATCCCTAATGCCATAAAACAAACAAAAAACCCCCAAGTGTTCCTAGACATTGGCTCTGTATCTTTACTGGACAGGCTCCTATACTAGTATTTGTCATTCTCTACTTGCCACTCATATCTTGAAGGCTTATAATGTAAGCACATTAATTAATTTATTCTTAAGATGAATGTTAAAATTTCCACCTCTTCCTACATCCTATAAGCAGCTGATTTTTAAAGAAATTCTCTAAGAATTATTTTTGTTAAAGCCACGCGGGTAAAACAAATTCATCTGAAAGTTATGTAATCAGACTAATTGCTAATTCAATGTCTTTCTTGATTGTATTAGTTATAGATTGGGGAGTGTTTGTGATGTGCCATTACTTTTTGTAAAGACACTGAGAAAAGTCTTTTTTTTTACTTCAATTTGCATGCATGATGTATGAGTGTGGTGATAGTAAAAGGCACATTTTTCCATTTGTCAAATGGATTAGCTGTTGTTAGATCCCATTACTGCACACCATCTTAGAACTTGGGAACTGAATTGTTAGTGTCTCTGTTTCGTGATTCTTCAAATGATTTTGTGGTTCATGGAGCTTTGGAAGTATGTTTTATAATATATAAAACAATTGCCAGTGAATTCAACTCTCAAAGATGGCAAATAGGTTAGATTTTTAATGCCAATGGATGGATGGTAAACACCTCAAGTGTGTTGTAGATAAGAATATGGAGGTCTGCATAGGAGGAGAATATTTACCACACATGCACTGTGCCCCTCTGAATGAAACTAATTCCCAGAAAAGGAGCCACAAAGAATAAAAATCATTTTTGCTGACAGTGACAGTGTGAGTGTAAAAACACCATTAAATTGATCAGAATAAGATAAACTTTAGGGAAAAACCCCAGTTATTTCTTGAAATCTCTTTGTCCCAAAGTAGAAAAAATACTAGCAGCCCAAATTTACACTCATTTACCTTGGGTTATTCACCTCTAGAAAGGAGTGAGTATTTTTAAGCAAAGCAATTTTGATTTTATGATTGATTTCTTTCTGATTTTGGTTACATATTGGTATAGCATAAAGATATTTTCCCTATATTTGCTTCCCAGTTTGTCATAGATAGATTTTACAGTTGTATAAGACACAGGAATCATTTTTGTTTGTTTTGTTTTTTTATGTATTCTCCTTTTATCAGTGAAGCATGAACAAAGCTTACATATTAGAAATATGACTTGTGAATCTATGAAGTATGTTTATAAGAAATAGAACTAGGCATCAAGGAAAGAATTTTGCCCAGGAGATCAATTCTAAATTCTGGTCCTATTTTTTTTGTCAATGAGCCCTATGACTGTGGCTAGATCTTTCCAGGGGCTCCAATGATCTCAGCCATCAAATCAGAACTTGGTGTTCAATTTTCAGCTGGACTATTGCTATTTATTGATATTGATGTTTTACCTTTACCCACTGGCTTATTGCATAATTTGCCTTTCATACATAGAGCACAAGGGATAGTACTTTGCAGATTGCTCCCTTTATTTCCTCTTGACAAATAGCCAAATTCTTTGGCAGCTTAGAATGTTTATTCTTGACTTTCCTGCTATCACTGTTGGATGGTTTTGACAGGACTATTGCCTTGCAGTAAAAATCTATAAATCTTATAGGAACAAACATATGTCATTCAACTCTTGCTACACAAATATGTGCACACTATATATCTATCAATGTTGAAATGGTTGAAAAATATCAGATTTTTCAATTTTCTTTCCCTGAAAACTTTGTATTTCATAATATTTTTTTAAAAAATTCAATACAATACCCCACAAATACCCTCAATCCAATGGATCTAAAACTGAAACAATTTTGCCCTCACCAATTGTTGTTCCTTTACAAATATTTCTTATCTTGGGGAATGTTGCCACCATCCAAGCTCTGGCCAAGTCCTAAACCTGAGAGTCATCACCAGTAGCTTTTTGTTTCCTATGTCCCTCCATCATTCTGCATTGTAGCTAAATGATTACATAAATCTTGTTGAATCTACTTCCTATATATTTTCATCATTTGCCCGTTTCTCTCTAGTGGAAGCTTCTATGACTCTGCTGTGCACTCTCATCTGGGTCATTGTCAATGTCCTCATATTGTGCTCTCTATTTTGAACAGCCTCATACACATTCCTTACTCTCACCCTCAAGCTACACTTGAATAATTAGAGAACAGAGTGCAATGTGAGTCTCGTACATTCAAGAAGATGCTATTTCCACTTCATCCCTTTGACTTTATTTTCAAGGGTTCCTGGCTAGGATTTCAGAAATTTTTCTGTGTTGCTCAGTTTCATGTTTTGCATGACTAAGAACATAATCTATACATGGAATAATACCAGTGCCCCAGGAAATAATTACTACTTTGATTTTTTTAAAAAAAATTCTACTTTGTTTTAATTGATTTGAAAGAATATCAATCAATGACCTATAAAATTTGGAATTTTTTGAGAAATATTTTTTTCATAAAGGTTAAAACCTTTTTATTTCTTTAGTAAAGTACAATTTTCAAATACACTGAGGTCTTGAAAAATGTATAGACAATGATCTGAACAAACTGAATTTTCCCCCTTATGCAAAGTTTTTGATTTTATGTAAAATCTTCTGATGCTCAAGAAAAAACTTAGGTCTTATCTCTTCCCTAAGACCTGTTCACAATACCTCAGTTCAGTAATTTTGCTGTGAACTCCTGATGCTCTTGTTTTATATATTGGGTAGCTAATTACTATTTCATGAGAGCTTTCCCTAACATGTCTTCATTTGCCAAAAACACTATAAACTCTTTGATAGGATAGATCCTGTTTCTTCCTTCTATGTTCTTGGGATCCCTTGTTTAACTTATGGTACAGATGTCAAATACTTGAAATTGAAATAGCATTCTTCTCAGCTTTTATCCTTTTTAGCCATCACATTAGCTGACACTGATCAGGACATTAAAAATACATAAAGAGAAGTTGGTACCTTTTGAAGAGGTTTTTCTTGCCCTGGAGATTTAGAATAAATCCCATTGTCAAAGTTTTTAACCACAAAGATGGTGTTGGTCTTCAGCCACAATTGAAAAATTTTTTTGCTCAATCTCAACCAGGCCAAATTGGAAGGCTATGTAGGTGGGTCTTATTACACTTTGAAAATAAGGTTCAGATATTTTCCATTTTTTTTCAGTCTAACTTTGCTTGCAAAGAGTATGCAACTTCAAAAAAAAAAAAAACCAACAAGTTATGCCCATACATAAAAGGACTTTCATAAGGTTTCTTTCCACAGGCAAATAAATTAATTGATAAAAATGTTGGTCCTTCTGAGGTGGCCATGGATATTGAGTGCATCTGCAAAATCTGACAATAGGAGTCTAAAGATATAAAGTTCACCCCTTTGGTCCTTGTGATCAATAACTACAGATTATTATTAAGGTATCCCCTTCCTTGTTGTGCCCTGCAAATCTGAACATTTGGTCAAAGTAAATGACATGTCAAAGTACAAGAATAAGTTCTTAGTTAAAAACATTTATAAAATGGGGGTTGGGGATTTAGCTCAGTGGCAGGGCACTTGCCTAGCATGCACAAGGGCCCGAGTTTGGTCCTCAGCCCTGAAAAAAAAAATTTATAAAATGGAAATCGCAAAAGCTTGTCACTGCTAAGGCTAGAAGCACATCTGTATTTGATATTTTGTGCTTTTTCATACATTAAATCCTTTTCTGTTTTAAGCATTGCCTTCTTATTTATGCCTCTCACACACGCTTTCTCTTTTGAGGTGGTCCTGAGGTAGGTTTTAAGGCAGCTGTGGGCATGCAGGTATTAAATTCTAAGCTAGTACATGGTAACCTTCATGGTGAAATATGCCGCTGCTTAACAGATTATTTCTGTGCTTTGGACAGCTGTGCCCCAGGAGAGTAGAAGGGTTTGTTCCAGAATCTAATCAAGCCATGGCCTGTCTGTGTCCTAACTGATGCACTGTAATCACTTGTATCATTCGTGACTTGTCTTTCATTAATCAGAGCTAGTACAGGTAACCAGGGAGCAGGGAATCCATTAGCATGACATATGGTGATCTTCCACAACTTTTGGATGTTTTCAAAGAAGGTTTCAGGGCTGTCCCAAACATACAAGAGCTGCTTAATGACTTAGACTTTAGTAAATACTTTTACCAGGCAGTTAGTATCTTGCCCATTTTCTTCTTAGTACAATCATGATCTGCATTAATAGTGTTTTGTCATCTATAGACCACATATATGATGGTCATCTCATAACTGTGTTGCCTGGTGACATTGTAGATTTCTTAGTTTGTCTAAGTACACCCTACAATGTTTACACAATGATTATATTGCCCAAACATGCGTTTCTCAGAACATATCCTTGTCATTAAGTGACATATGAGTTTAATTGTCTGAGATTCTGCTATCCCCTATGATGTTTTCATATCCATCACATTTGAACTGATTTGCTGCTTCATCTTGGGCTCCTTTTAACTCCCTCTAGGAGAACAAGTATAATAAAGGAAGAAACTATCTTAATTGCAAAAGTGATGAATGAGGAAGGCCATCAGGACTATTTTTCATACTTTTAGAGATGTTGGAAATGCATTTGGATTTGTTTTCAAAATGAAATGAGAAAGTAATTTTGGAAAAAAATGTTATAAGTTTGGTCACTGGAAATTTCTTCATAAATACTCATCTTGATAACAGCATTAATCATTGCTAGTCTAATATAATGTTGTTCATTTAAAATTGAAATTTTTAATAAGTCCAAATTTTTCAGCTCAGTATATAGCCCCTTCTCCCTTTGCAGACATTCACAGTTACATGAAAATACATCATTCCTCAGTTTCCAAGGGGGATTGTTTCCAAGGCCCCTCATGGATAACAAAATCCAAGGATGTTCAAGTGCCTTAAATAAAATAGGATAGTCTTTGTATGTAACCTATGCACATATTCCTGTACACTTTAAATCATCTCTGTATTAGTTATAATACCTAATACAATGTGAAAGCTGTGTAATTACTTGTGCAACTGTATCATTTAGGGAATGATAACATGAAAAAAAGTGAATACATATTAGAAAACATATATACTTTTCTGAATATTTTTAGCTGTGTTTGGTTGAGTTCAGAGGCAGAACCTATGGATACAGAGGGAAATTCTGTGTGTGTGTACGTATGAATATGAAGTAATGTTAAAGCATTAATTTTTGACCTTAGGAAGTAGGTGGACAAAATATACATTATCTGTTTCACCTAATTTTAAATTTAAGAAATATAAAAATCTTATATTTAAAGTTTCAACTTACTATACTTTCTCTTCTCCCCAGTATTTCCTCATGTGTTCTTAAATATGCATTCCCTTTAATCAGTTTTAAAAGCATATAATAGATTCTAGAATCCTTTATCCATCTATCTTAGAAGAAAATTATTGGGTTCCAAGACCAAAAATTGTACTCACACTCGGATGGGACAAGGATAGGACTTCAAGACAAAAAATCAAAAAAGTTTGAGTGTATCCTGAGGACAAGAGAACAGTTAGCTCATCTGCACTCCCACCTCCAAGGCTAAGCATGTGCAGCAACTGGCAGAGGTGGCCAGAGAAGGAAGATGAAAAGCTTCCGGGAGGTACCTGGCAAGGCGAGGACTGCCCCACACACTGATGAGGTAAATTGGCTCAATTTTTTTTGGACAAAAAGTTAAAATATTACGAATTCCCCAACAATGTGAAAATAGCACACCATAATTTTGACTATTGTAAGCAGTAAAAATGTTTTTCCCTATGTCCATCTTAAGTTCATAATCAAGGCTTCTGTAACAAAAGCCAGGTAGGTTAACAAGAGAAAGACGTGCATACATATTTAAGTGTCCAATGACGGGAAAGCCTTTCTAAAGAAATGAAGTCCTGAAGGAAAGTTTAGACTTCTGTCCTTATGCTAGGTTTGATGAACATATGACTAGAGGACAAAACGTTATGATGCAAAAGTAATAAACTATGGGAAAGTTAGAAATACCTGTTTATTCAGGTTCTTCTCTGCATCCTTGTGTCCTTATGGATAAATGTGTTCTTTTCCTCTAGGTATAGGGAGGGCTCCTCCATGAAGTTCTTAAAACCTTAGAAGAAAAAAGAAGGTGAGAGCAACCTTCTTACTTTTGCTCTAGGAAGCAACCTAAAATGCCAAGATGCCATGTTTGAGGGTAATAGGTCCCAAATGCCATCATGTCAAAGTGGTGGATAGTTGGGTTTTGTTTTCTACCAGACCCAAACCTTAATCTGGAACAGCTAAAGCTCGTTATGTGTTCCTACTGTATGTCAAGGGTTCTTCCATGTGCATAGGACATATTAGTATCAGGTAACAAAACGTCATTATCATTAGTCTTGTGGAATTTATAGATAATAAATAACAAACATAATACAAAACTAAATTACATAAAGCTAAAAGATAGGTTAAAGATTATTTTATTTATTTATTTTTGAAATGAAGATAAGAATGATCAGGAAAGCTAAATGTTTTAACTTGGGGTATCCTGTAGGGAAAACAATTCATAGAATTTAACTTGGTGGTTAGAATAGTCTTCATTAAAAGGGTTGTATTTAGATAAACTCTTGAGAGAGGTAAGGGAATTTGCCCACTAGTACCTTGAGGAAAAACATTCTCAAAAACAGGAACAGTTACTACAAAGACTTAGCAAGGAGGCCAGGGTAGCACAGCATATGAGTTTTCTCACACTAGTCAGTCATTTCCTTAACCTTATATTAACATCACATAGTAGGAACACAAAACTAACTATAATTATGCACTTGTCAGAATATGTCATCTCAGTAAGCTGCACATGCATGTGATAGAGGCTCAGTGAGCTTGTGCAGGGTGGTGATGGTGTGTTTGTAAGTTACTTAGGGGTGATGTCTGAAGTCTGTACACATATATACATATATACATTGCTTATTTGGAAGTCAGGTAGCTTATGCTTTCCTAGGAAGTTCAGCTTAAGAGATGCTCAGACTTAAAAAAAATCATGACAGAAATGAATATGCAATATTTGAAAACAAATTCTTAAAGTGACTTCACAACTCATAAGAAATATACATCTTTCTCTCCATAAGAAGGTCTAGCCACCTTTTCAGTGATGTTCAAGGGGTGGGTCCAGAAGCTTATTCGAAATGCAATACTTACCTGGTGGTGCAGTAGTACACAGCTATAATCCTTGTGGCTCCAGAGGCTGAGGCAGAAGGATTGCAAGTTCAAAGCCAGCCTCAGCAACTTAGGCCCTAAGCAATTTATTGTCTAAAAATAAAAGATAAAAATGGCTGGGGAAATGGCTTAGTCATTAAGTGCCCTTGGGTTCGATTCCTGGTACCAAAAAGAAAAAAAAAGCATATACTTTTAGGATTCCATTTCAGATCCATCAAAACAGAAACTAAGGGGTGAGGTATATATCAGTGCCTTGATGGGTTTTTGGAAAGGCTGCCCCAAATATGCTTCCTTAATATTGGAGGAAACAGCAGAAGTAGGAAGATCATTCTCACCTTCCCCCACCCCTTCTCATGAAGCAGGGCATAAGATGCTAATGTGAGAGTTACCCTCTCTGTACACCTGGAAAAGGAGCTTGTAATCTCAGAACACACGAAAAGAGTCTGAAATAAAACATCTTGCTGAGTGCTCTTTTTGTTTTATCATTAGATCTAATACCCTTTGTCTAATCATATTTCTCTACAAATCATCAAAACTACTGTGAAAATACACAAATTTACCTGTTTCTTTGGGTCTTCATTTTTTTATGAAGTCTATCATGTCTCATAAAATGTACAGTAAATAAATTTGCATGCTTTTCTCTTATTAACCTCTCTACCTAAGAGGGGCCTCAGTTGTGAACCTGGAAATGATGGAGGTAAGAAATCTTTTCCTCCTCCACACTGTGTTTTAACAAACCCTCCAGATGAATCTCAGAAGGGACAAGCTTGAGTTTGACAAGCACTCCTTGGTGTCAAGCATTCAGAAGTGGCTGACTTTGTCATTCTCCAGGCTCAGTGGGTGGCTCTGCCTGCAGAAGGTCCTTACACAGGAGCTGATGGGAAAAGGAGAAGGATTTCTCTTCCTCCGAGAGAGAAATGTGCTCCAGTCAAGGTGTAGACTAAAGATTGGGCATGTGGAAGGGGACTGCATGGAAGATAAAGCAGTCCTTTTCCAGGGCAAAGGAAATTGTAGGACTATTTCCTATTTCAAATTACATTTCAGTGACCTCAAACTGATTTCATAACAGGGGAAACAAACAAACAATGCTCAGAAGGTAAGCTAATTCAGAAACCTTTCACCTGAATAGAGGAGGAGTAGTCAGTGTAATAGAATGTAAGTGGAAGACTTCTTTTGCACTTCTGACTAATGGATTTGAGTGATAAAATTTAAAAGGAGCTGTTAAATCATCCATTGTTACATTGTTGAATCATCAGGTTTTATAAGCTCAGAAGGCACCCTAAGGTCAGAGCCAAAAGTAAATTACTCTTCTCAGCAAGCTTCTTCCTGCCCTGGAATAATTTCTCAGATAGGCCGATGCGATGCGTCTTCTGCCCCTGGTTATATCCTACCTGTGGCTTACATTAAAGCATCTACATGTACTGCTGTCATTTTTCTTTTCTTTGAAAATGGGGGCACAGAGTTTCAGTTTTAATGCTTTATAAGAACAGAAAATTGTGACATCTTAATATGAAAAAACAGGCAAGGTTGTTAAACAATTAATTATCTAATCCGGATACCATAATACATGGGGATGTGCTCAGAAGTTTGGGACAGGGGCTGCATGCAATGACTATTTCTCCAACACTGTCTAAATGTATGTTAGTTGTCTTACAGAAACTCATGTAAATAACTGATAAAGTATCCTTATTAAAAAATTAAATGATACAAAAATAATTTCTATATGAAGTTAATAGTTGCCCATTATGGATTTTATCTTTTTTATTTTTTTAAGAGGGAGAAAAAGTGAGAGACAGAATCAATTTTATTTTTCATGTGGCTTTTGTTGTTCCGACACTTTGTTGTATACATGGGCTAGGGTTCAAACCTTGTGCATGCCAAGCAAGCACCGTAACCACTGAGACACTGCTCTAGCCCTGGATTTTATCTTTAAATTTTCAATATCTGTTATCTTGAACATGATGAAGTCAGTTTGGTTGGATTATTAATGAACCACATACTGAATGAAGTTGATGTAAATTCTTTCATAAAACAGAGTACAGTATGATGTATTGATCATGTATATTCATTTCTTTCTAGAAAATATTATATGTGAAAGTTTTATTAGCTTAAAGTAAATAATTTTAAAGAGATGTGTTTAAAATTTTTTCTCAAAGAAAAAGAAAATAACAGCCTCAGATGATTCATGCATACTCTTTAAATCATAAACTGTAACCCATAGAAAGCCTTATTTGATCAATTGTTCAAAATAGTATCAGATGGGACTATTTTCTCAGCTAACCTTTCTTTCAAAACTTTTCTTCTTGTGTGAGTTTCAGGAACTTGTTCTATAAACACTCTTTTCCAGACTTTCTAAGAGCATTAATTTTCTCCATACATGTATGCGTACACATAAAACACACACTTCTATAGTGTCATTTTCAGATGACAAAGCAAAACAAATCTCCATGTGTACCTGATTCTACATGTGATTTTTTAGAAGTTTATTACTCCTTCAATAGTAATTAAAAAGAAAATTGTATTTCTGGGCCTGAATGTATATCTCCTGCTCCAAGAGGAGTCATATTTTTCTGTTATAAAAAAAATTGAGGTCATATTTAATAGGTAAAAGCAAAGATCTTAATCGAGATGAATACAAAATACTGAAGATCATGTAGGAAATTGGAAAAGATTGAACTGATTGAGTGGGCTGGCTTCAGTGCGGTGTACCTGGGCATCTCAGGTCTGGTTTGTTGTCTGGGTGAGAATGGCATTTAAATTTTTTCTTTTGTATGCAAAATAGGCAAAATTGCATTTGCTGCTAAAATAATGCATTATTTAACATAGCTGAATAAATCCATTTAATTCATTTGGGAAGTGCACGTAATAAAATAATGCGTGTATTTCTTCAGCTTAATAAATCCAAAGCTTCTATTTACTCTAGATCTATAATTCCATACACTTGGGAGAAGGAAAACTTATGCTCTAAAAATTTGATGCAAGTGAAATATATCCTGGGGTAAAAAGAGAGATTTGAATGTGGGCCTCACAGGCCAACATTAAAATTGAAATGTATGCAGTGAGTTCATGTGATTAGTTTATAATTAATGCAGGCAAAAGAAGTTTTGAATATGGGTTTCTTAATGCAGATATAGAATATTCATGTTTTACTAAGAAAAGAGGGTGTTTCTCATGGATGCCTTTCATGAAAGAATATTGGCTTGAATGTAATTATTGTTATTTATTTTAGTCTTCTTTCAGCTTTTTAACTATCCCTCACAGTTTGTGTGGGGTGTGTGTGTGTGTGTATGGTTCTGTTGCTTTATTTAAAGAAACCATCCCTCCATGACTTTTGTATGACTAGTGTACTTTTCAGTGGGGTAGATAAGCTGAGACCACAGCCTTTTTTGCTTAGTAACTGAAGTCACTTGATCATGAAGTTAGAAGTGAGGGGAGGTTATTGGCAGGAAAAGGAGAGCCTCCAAAAAGAAAAAGGAACCTTGAAGGCTGAATTTAGCAAGAAGAGAGGAAAAGCTCAGATTCTCCCTCTTTGGTCCTATTTCTCTTAGTCTAGGATTAGTTATACATGGTTGGAGGTAGTTAATTCCAATGGGTACACACTCATAAGACTTGGGTAGTATGGAAGAACTCCTGGATAATTGGAAAAACATTTTTAAGTAGGAACAAAAAGCTCTTTATTCAGAACAAAGATTCCCAGAGCATAGTCCACAGATTCCCATCATTAGTATCAATCTGGGTCTTGTAGAAGTGCAAAGTTCCTGGCCCCACCTCAGGCCAACTGAATGAGAAAGTTCAGGTGAGCTGTCCAAGCATCTGTACTTCAGGAAACCTTACCTGTGATTCTGATGCATGCTTACCTTTTTGAAAACCACTGCAATATAGATGGAAGAGCCTCTTTTCTGTTCTCCCTTCTAGCTAAAGGCCATTTAGGCTTTCTCACTCAGTTCCATCTTCTCCCTTTTCTTCCAGGGGGGATTGTTTCCTGGATGGGTTTGGTAGCTTAGACACTTGTAGTACAGAATCGAGGTCAGAACTGAGATAGGAACCCAGGATAGAGATGTAGAGTTCCCTCTGGGTGGGATTCAGCTCTGCCATTTACAGGATGAATGGCTTTGGTCCACTTATTCGTCTTCTCTAGGCCTCAATTTCCACATCTATGAAATGGACATAAATAATGGTACTTACCTCAGGGTGGTATAATGGTACTTAATCAGGGTGGTATTATAAGTTTCAATTGATTAACTTATATCAAGTGTATGGAACAATGCTCAATAACCATTAACTACCACTGCTCTATGTACTGTGTTTTCTTCATGCTGTTCAGAAAAATAAAATCAAAGAATCTCATGATTGGGAACTCTCTCTTTGGTTATTAGATTGGTTCATTTGCTTTAAAAATGATTTTTGAGACTGGACCACATGGGTTTACTCTTAGGTTTCATAAGAAATATATGTATATATTTCAAGTTAGGGCAAGGTTAAAATGCATTCATAATCTAAGACAGATGAAATGCATTGTTGCTGCCAATATATTGTAGGTTCTCAGATATCTTTCTGTTGCAACCCTGAAAAGTTCTTCTCAAAATAGGGGCACACAGGTTCTTTGTTCGAGATCCCTCATTAACTCAGAGCTTCTTTCCTCCTTGTGTTTTGTTTTTAATTTTAAGGCTGACTTCATTATGTACAGGATTTTTATGTACAGGTTTGAAAATCTGACTTTCCAACCATGACTGAATATCTAGTAGGTACTTCTGCAATACTTTCTTAGTTTTTGTTTCCCCCTGTCACATGAAGTTCCACTGATCAATAAGAAGACTGTTTGGACTCACCAGAATGGACTTTTGTTTTTGATCCCTTCTCAGAATTAATGGAAAAAAAGAGAAAAGTTATGTGGTGTAGTGGAAATAACAAGTTATTGGGGGCCAGGTGATATGGTTCTGGATCTACCACTAACTAACTTTTTGACACAAGAAAGTCATATATCTCCTTGGATTAATTTTCTCACTAAGAACAGATGTTCAAATGGAATAATAGTAACTGTTCCCAAGGAACAGAAAGTCAAATGGAGGAAAAATAAACATTTTATTAAAGCTCTAAGTACCCATTTCAAATGTTCTTTTTTAGAAGCTAATAACATTCAGTGGATACCTATGAAAAATTTCATATATATGCACTTATATTTATTTACAAGTAGATATAAAACATTATTGCAATGTATTTAATGCTCAATGTAAAGTTATACATTTAGTAAATAAAATTTAGAAAAATGCATCCATATTTAAACATTTAAACCCTGATATATCAGTCAGCCTTTTGTTACTATAACTAAAATACCTACCATGAATAATGAAAAGGAGGAAAGGTTTATTTTGGGCTCTCAATTTCAGAGATTCAGTCAATAGTTGGCTGACTCCATTGCTTTGGGACCAATTTGAGGCACATCATCACTGTGGAAGGGCATAGCAGAGGGAAGCTGCTCAATTCATTACAGCCAGGGAGTGCAGAGAGAGAGAGAGAGAGAATGAATCTGTGAGAACATCTTATCTGTGTACTAGCTCAAGGAGCATGGAATAAAATGGAAACCCCAAAGGCACAACCCCAGTGACCTAATCTGCAACCAGCCCTACCTGCCTACTGTTATACCTAACTAGTCCTTTCAAATTATTAATCCATCAAATGGATCAGCATTGATCAGATTTTATAGCTCTCATAATCTAATCATTTTACCTCTGCACATTCTTGCATTGACAGGAGCTTTGGGGGTATGACTCCTACCCAAACCACCCAGTAAGAAACATTTTTAACTTTTGAATGACAATAAGATAAAATAATGGAAATTCATTTAAAAATTAGGGATATTTACTATCTCTCATAATAAGTTCGGAGAGACAATGAACTCCAGGTTGTCTTTGGCCATATTCTTAACCTCCATCTTTCATGACTAACATTGCAGAAAGTTACTTCTGTTATAGATTTCTCAAGTCAGGAAGGATCTCAGTGATCGTGGAGTCCAAAATTGTTATCTCTAAGAGAGGAAAATCAGTACTGAGGGATTTGAGGCATTAACTTTTGATGGAATGAGATGTAAGACTGGGTGAATCTGACCTCTTCATCTGGTCCCTAGTTGGAGAATAAGCCTGGCATGGTGGTGATAGTGAGTTGACAAGCAGAGGTTCATGTAACAACTATTTCTTTATAGTTTTTAGAGGGATTATATCTTGTTCTTTTGTCCCTTAGTAAAGTGACTGAATCCTTCAAGAGTTTTTGCTTTTGTTTCTCAATTCAAAGAGCAAAATTCTATAGACGTATGATGTATGATTGTTGAGTAATTCCAAGTTATTTTGCTTCCCTTCTATTGTATACAAACAAGTTTGCGCCTCCACCATATACATAGTCTTGTCTTTCTGTCTGTTAAAATCAACATGTTTTCTATTCTTCCAATATAATTTTTCTTTTCTTTTCTTTTCTTTTTTTTTTTTTTTTTTTTTTTTGCTGTTCCTTTGGGAAGGGGCATATTTTGTTGGTGTGTGTTAATTTTGTGTTTTTTATTCTGTATACCAAATATACAGTCCTCCTACACCATGTAAATAACAAATACAGTAGTAATGCAAAGACAACATGCCAAATAATTTGCTATAAAGGGACTTCTGGCTGTGGTAATGATTAATTCCAGATGCCCTGTAATGTAACTCTCTTGAGGAATATAAATGTACCTCCCTTTCTCAAACTTTTCCTTATGTAGAAGAGGAACACAAAAGCATCATTTTAGAGTTTGAAATAAGAGTCTTGAGTCAGTCATCAACACAGGGGTGTTTGATGCCAAGCCAAACACCCAGGATAGTTGTGGGCACAGCTGATCAAGTCTTGGATTCTGTTGCCCTCTACTCAACATTGTTCATTCCCAGTTGGTCTTGTTGCGTTTCCTAGGAAAGGCCTTTCACTTTCCAACCTCTGAACCTTTGCTCAAAGCTTGTTCCTCATTTTGGATGCCTTCTGGTAGCTCTATCTATCTGAACCCCAACCTTTCAGTGAATTGATCGAAATACCATGACTTTTTAAAAAACATCTTTGCAAACAAGCTCAGATCAGCCAAAGACCCAAGGCCCAGTTCTCTTTTACACTTTTTGAGCACTGGTTAAGTATTCTCCTAAGATTAAATGTGATCTTATTTATTTAAATATTTAAATCTTATCTCTGCACTTAGATACAAAGAGTCTGAGAGTAAGGCCCCTCTGTTTTGCAAATCGTTGCAATCTGCCCGTCAAGTCTCTCTCAGGAGGAAGCACTTAGCTAGAGTCCTGACTTTTTTTTTTTTCTTTGATTGATGGTGTGATTACAATCAAATTACGCAGACTTTCTTTTTAAATGAGAAGGGCAGTGAGAGAGAGAATCACTTTTATTTAGTTTTTCACATGGCTTTTGTTACTCTGAGACTTCATTGTGTACACAGTGCTGGGGTTTGAACCCGCATCCTTGCACATGCCAGGCAAGCACTGTGACCAGTGAGCCACCACTCCAGCCCTTTTGCAGACATTTTAGAGTAAGAAGACAATTTTGATTTACTTAATAGAAAAATTACAAGCTAGGACTAACTACGCCTTCTTTTCCACCAGTAAAAAGGGAAAAGATGGGTAGTTGATCTTTTGTTTGCTGTTGGTATTGTTTTTTTCAAAGCCTTTCACAGAGATGGGTGGCTTTGCATTATCTCTTTGACCCATCTCCTGCCTTAACCTTCTCACCATTGTCTTCATCACCCTCACAGGGGACAGGATAGATTATTTTTTTTAAACAGTGCTTTCTCTAGGCTGCCCTCTGCCACTTCAATGTGTTTATATATTTTTCTTCTTAGAAGTTTTGAGAAGAATGCAGTGACATTTCAAAAGTCTTGCTTTTTCAGAATTAAACCCTGACCTCTGTGTGTTCTGATTGGGTCCCTGAGTTCCTGCCTGGACTCGCAGGGTCAATTGTCAGCATGGACCCTCTCTTCCAGCTTAACATTCTCTTTCTCTTACACGTTCAATTTCTCCTTTTAACCTTAACACTTTCACTTCTAAAAAAGCTGATTTTCTACAGGTTGTTTTTTTTTCTCAAGATACTGTATGGTTTGTATGTGCGTATTTGTCCTTTACCAAGTTAGTAAAAAGCTTGCGAGAGCTTAGTACATTGAACATAGCTATGTCTTTGACTAAAAGAAATATGATTAAACACAGCTCTGTTTTTCTCTACCCTTGTCACAATTTAGTTTGCTCATTTCTCCCATGTCTCTCAAATATCTATAACATTTTTAACCCTGAACTTTATTCCCTCAACTATCCTGAATTGATATTGTACAGTTTTGAACTTAGAAGGCCTTAAAACCATGAAATAACACTGAAGATTCTTCAGTGACTTGGAAGAACTTTACCAAATATATTAAGTACACTCAAAATAAAATCAGGTCAGAATTTTAAGAGTTTATTGTGCAGACAGAAGAATAGTATAGGACCTCTCAGAGGATCTCTGAGGCCTGGGAGAAAAATCTAGAACCTGAACCAGGAAAGATTTACTGAGATTTGAGATTTATTCAAGAGGGACATGTGAGTGAAAAGGACATGAGTTTCACACATTCTTAGGATTATCTTTTTTTAAATATTTAGGTCTTCTTTATTGCCTCTATAACATTTTAATTTTTTAAACTGAAAAAAAAAAATCATATGTTTATCAGATTCCACATGATATTTTGAAATAAGCATAGCAAAATGGGCCTCATAGAATAATTAGCATATAGGTACCATACATTTATCATGTATTGTGGTAAGAAAACTTAAAATTTACTTTCAGGGATTTGCAAGAATACAACATATTGTTTTCAACTTATAATTACTATATTATAAAGTATAATAGTCCCTTCTACCCCACCCCATCCCCCAAAAAATGACCTCAACAGTGTGTGAACTGGGAGACTTTGAAGCAGAAGTCTCAATTTCATAGCAATTATAGCAGAGTTTATAGAAAATAAAGAAAAAAGGATTTTGACCATTTTTCTGTAATCAACTATCTTTTTACTTCTAAAGGAAAATACAACTGTTTATAAGTTCATTGGTCTGTAGTTGAATTGATTTAATTTCACTGAATCATGCTGATAAGGATATGAAGCTAATGTTCATAGTTTTGTTTTTGTTTGGGGTGAGATGTTCATAAAAATAGGGATGATTTAAGTTTAACTATAGGCAATTTGACTTTGGGGTAGCTAAATGTTGCCATCTGTTTTTATTTACTTTTTAACAGTACCCTCACACTATTAGATCAGCTAAGATACTTATTTATCACAGTAACACTTATTTCTAACTATCTGCCTCTTTCTTCTCTCCACATGCAGAAACAAAATTCAATTTAGATCTAATATGACAGAATAATTTGGGCTCTACCTGTTATGACATATAAGGCATTACTTAAATATGTTGTCTTATTTTTATTCACTCACATTTCCTCATCCAGCTTTTCACTTATGTTTTTCCTTCATATTGATGTAGGGGTTTTGAGATGAGGCTGGATTTTCTGCTCCCGCTGGCAAATGGAGTTTGGGCTCACTGGAGATTTCTGCGGCCAAATAGCCCATTTCTAGTGTTTGCAGCTATTCCCAGTTAAAACTGGGAATTCAGGCTGGCTGCAGATTTCTGCAGCCAAGATATTATTATCAGATACTGTTGAGTGGTATGTTGCAGCTTTTGGTGTGGAAGTGCACCCCTGGAATTCGGCACCAATCTTCTTCTGGGTTCTTGGCTCATGAATTTACATCATTGGTTAAGCTCTATGTAAAACAGGCATTGAAATTAAGCACCAAAATCATTGGTTAAAATCTCTTTAAAACAGGCAGCAACTCTTTCCTAATTCCCATCTGTGTCCATCCCCACTTCTGAGTTTTCCCGCCTCTGGGACAAAAGAGTTGCTCCCACAGATGAGCCTCATGGTCTTTTGCTTTTGAAGACCCTGAGCACGCCTGATAATCTCACTCTACCTGCTACCTTCTAGGAGTGTTTAAATGGGGCCCATTGTCCTGACTACCTAGCCGTTTTACTCTCTCTCCTAATCTGTCTCAATATGATGATGATTTTCCCCCCAAAGAATCTACCCAAGTCTTTTGTGGTTTACCACCACTTCTATCCCTATAGCCTACAGTTAAGTATGTTCTGCTGCTGTTGCAGAACCAATTACAAACCTTTCAAAAACAACTGGGATTATGTTTTTCTTGGGTCTGGGTACAGATCAGCCTGAAAGGAGGAGCTGTTAAGAATTGGCAACCTGCAATTTAAACTAATAACAACTGAAATGGACATCTATGAGACTCAGTGTGCACCAGGCATTTTTCTAAGACCATGGGTTATTAAATCAACATTTTGCTGTGAGATATTATTATTATTATTATTATCCCCATTTTGAGAACAAGGAAACCAAGGTATAGAGTGGTTAAGTTATTTGCCTAATGTCTTTATTACAGGTTGAGCCTGAGCTGTAAACACAGTGTAGAGAATTTAAGCTCTTAATCATGCTGCTAAATGGTGTATTATGCCTCTATGCACATCTCCCTATTTTCAAACTCTGATTATAAATTTAAGAATTATGGGGACTGGAGCAGTTGCTCAGCAGTTATGGTGCTTGCCTGGCATGTATGTAGATGCAGGTTCGAAGCCCAGCACCAGTTACAGAACGTAGTGTCAGAGCCATGAAAGCTGCATGAAAAATTAAATAAAACTGATTCTCTCTTTCTCACACTGTCCCTCTCTCTTTAAAAGAAAAAAGGGTTAGGGTTAATTTTAGGGGATGATGCCAATTTTTCAGTTTTTAAGGATGATATTCACAATTTAAATGATCCTCTTTGGAATGGTACATTCTGTGTATTTGGAACATTTCTGGTGGCAATTGCTGAAGCCTGTTAATATCAACAACTAGATTTATTGGCTTCTTCAGATAACTCAATTTAATCTATTATAGCTTAATATGGAATTTTTGGAAAGTATAGGAAAGATATTCCCTGTAATCAGATACCCTAAAGATGCTTTGTAAGTGTGTGTGTATTTATTTATGTAATGGTTTGATTGTTGAATGTCCCCCAAAGGGTCATGATAAATGCTTGGGCCACAGTCAGTAAGGCTCTTGATAAGTGGGAGAACCTTGAGGAGGTAGGACCTATTGGAAGGAAGTTAGTCACTAGGGGAGGAAGTGAAATCCCATCCTCTTCCCCTCTCTTTTGATTTCCTGACCTCCATGAACTGAGCATCTTTGCTCTACTGCACAGACCCTGCCATGATATTCTGCCATGCCACAGGTTCAAAGTGACTGGGCCAAGCAGCCATGGACTGAAATATATGGAACCTAGAGCCAAAATAAATCTTTTCTCCTTATGAGTTGATTTATCGCAGATATTTTTTCATAGTGATAGCTGACTAATAAAACATATGAATATATGCATGTATGTATGTATGTATGTATGTATAGATAAATACATTTGAGTTTGTTTTTTACTTACTGAAATACTCAGTATGTAGTGTTACTATCATAGGTTAGGTGTTGGCTTGGGTATATTCTAACGTCCAGGTTAAGTTTTTAAAACAATTTGGCAATTTAGCAGGTGGGTTATAGCTTTGTCAATTTTCACTCTAAGAAATCAATCAATAAAGCACCAAACAGCAAAATATATTACTCTTTGGCTGGTAAGTCATAAACCCCAGAGGCTGTTGATCATCCTGGCTGCTGGATGCTTGCCTACTGAAGGGCAGATGGAAGAACTGGCTGCTAGATCGTTTCTAGCACTTGAAGCCCAGCATGAGTGGGAATCCTGAGCATGGCTGGAAAAATATTTCTGTAGTAACTTATTGTACTTATCAGTGGATTTGCATAGTCCAAGAGAGATTTGTTATTGTTGAGATGACTTCTGAATAAGTCAAACTCATGTTTACAAACCAATTTCTAACACTAGGAATATTATTAGATATCATTTGAGTCAGTTTCTGTTTATGGAACATGTATAAAAATTAACTGAAAATATTCATTTTCTGATCTAAAGATTATTCATTGTAGTACTGTTGGCAATGATGAAGATATTAGAACTACTGATGCAAGGTTTTTGAGATGAGGCCGGATTCTCTGCTCCCACTGGCAAATGGAGTCTGGGCCGCTACAGATTCCATCAGCCAAAATAGCTTGCCTCTAGTGTTTGCAGCAATTCCCAGTTAAAACTGGGAATTTGGGCTGGCTGCAGGTGTCTGCAGCTGAAATAGTGTCAGCAGCTCTCCAGCTAAAACCTACGTGTTGCAGCTCTTGGTGTGGTGGAAATTCACCCTGGGAATTTAGCGCCAATCTTTTGGGTTCTTGTCTCATGAATTTGAAGAATAAAATCCACAGACAACCATGGAAGGAGGAGTAAAAGTAGTAGGATTTATTTAAGGAAGGAGAGCAGAGACTCCACAAGGTGGAGGGTACCTGGAAGCAGGACACCATCTAATGGAGGTCAGGCCAGGGTTTATATTGATTTGGGGTATGAGCATAATTAACATTCATGCAAAGCAGGCATTGAGAAATGAATCTACATCATTGGTTGAAACCTATGCAAAGCAGGCATTGAAACTTAGTACCAAAGTCATTGGTTAAAATCTATGCAAAATAGGAAGCAATTCTTTCCAAGTTCCCATCTGTGTCCACCCCCATTTCTTAGTTTTCCTACCTCAGGGACAAAGGAGTTGCTCCCACAGGTGAGCCTCATGGTCATTTGCATATGAAAGCCCTGAGTGTGCCCTGTCAATCACTGTCTACTGCTAGCTCTTAGAGGGGGCCCTTTGACCTGACTACCTAGCCACTTTACTATCTCTCCTAAAACTGTCTCACTACCACACATCAGGGTATTATTTGACCTAATTTTATAATTAAAAAAAGAAAGAGAATATATCTTATATATTTTTCCCTTACAGTATTGTTTTAATAATGCAGTGGTAAGAAAAATAAGCCATGTAGGAAAGCCAGGAGGGCCTCATTGTCTCCCATTCACTATCTTGATAAACAACCAGGATTTAGGGTTAAGTTTCTTTCTTTTCCCAACCTCGGACACTCAAATTTGCATTTTCTTTCTCTGTTAATTTTTTACCTCTACATTTGAAAAGCCCCACATTCTTGTGTTGGATTTTGATGAGAACACCCCTTCACTTCTTTGACATCCTGTATTCAGAGCTCTGAAAGAGAGAAAGCAGCAACACAAGATTATGCCTTGAGCAGGACAGAGGAAGCAAAGGTATTGGAGCTCTTTTCTCCAGCCCAGCTCAGCCCTGCCTCAATGCAGAACATCCTTTCTAGACTTGCTTTTCACATACTTCCAACACAATAACTTTCTTTTTTTGATTGGGCTTAAAAGTGCCAAATCTTCACTTTCTGATTACCCTCCAAACCCTGGATACACATTAAAGCACATCCCACAGAAAACCCATGTTCATACTCATTCTTACTTATTTTTTTGGGAACATAAAATGCTTAGAAAGTATTGAGAAGTAGTTTGCATATTTTTATTTTGTGATTTGGTTTGGTAACTCAATTTCTGAATATTCACTAAGCAATTAAAATCATGTTGCTATTGACACCATTATCAATTAAATAGTTATTTTAAAAATTCATTAATGTATTACTAAGGTAATATTGTAGTATCTAATAAATTACCTGCATATAATTAGTTTTGTTCTTATGAATCTAAGACTAACCCTTGAGAAAATGTGCTTAGTTACAACCAAGGGGAGAATGTTAATAACTGCCAGAATTTTACACACTTGAGCTTCACTATGGTCAAAATATTGCCCCAAGGCCACCTTTGAGGAACTTTTCTGCTTTAAGGAATGGCTTTTTTTCTTCACATTTTTTATTGGTGCCTTATACTTGTACATATTTCTGGAATTTATTGTTGTATATTTGAACATGCACACAATATAGTAGTATAATTTGGCCCATGTCACTCCCCAGCATTTCCTCTTCCCTACCTGCCTCCCACTGTTTGGTCCCTTTTCTCTAGAGATCTCCCTTTGATTTTTAGGGGCTCCACCTCAACCTTCGTTTTCCTTTTTCCACTCTAGATTTCACATTTGAGAAAAGACATATGACCTTTAACCTTCTGAGTTTGACTTCTTTCACTTAACACAATGATCTCTAATTTCATCCATTTTCCTGTAAATGTCATAATTTCATTTTTTTTTAAATTTTAACTTTTTAAAAGAGAGCAAGAGAGGGAAAGAGAGTGTTTTTTTTTTAATTTTTCATCTGTTTTTTGTTTTACCTGTACTTAGTTGTGTATGTGGTGCTGAGGTTGGAACCCTCACACAAGCCAGGCAAGCACTCCACTGCTCTACTACTGAGCCACCTCTCCAGCCACCATAATTTCATTTTTCTTTATGACTGAATAAAACTCCATTGTGTATATATACCACATTTTCTTTATTCATTCATCAATCGATGGACAGCTAAGCTGGTTCCATCATTTGGCTATTGTGAATTATTCTGCTATAAACATGGGTATGCATATATCACTGTTTAAGATGACTTTAATTCTTCAGGGTAAATCCTGAGAAATGGCATAGCTGGGTCATGTGGTGGTTCCATACCTAGTCTTTTGAGGAGCTTCCATACTAATTTCCATAGAGGTCTTACTAATTTGCAGTTCTACCAATATTGTAAAAGTATTCATTTTCCTCTACATCCCCTCCAGCATTTATTGTTATTTGTATTCTTGATTACTGCCATTCTGACTGGTGTAAGGAGAAATCTCAGTGGAGATTTGGTTTTCATTTCCCTAATAGTTAATGATGTTGAATATTTCTTCATGTATCTTTTGGCCATTTGTATTTCTTCTTTTGAGAAGTGTTGGTTTAATTCATTCATTTGCTCACTTATTAATTGGGTTACTTGATTTTTTTTTTTTTTGGTGTAAAGTTTTTTGAGCTCTCTATATATTCTGGATATTAATCCTCTGTCAGAAGAGAGGCTAGCAAAGATTTTCTCCCATTCTGTGGGTTCTTCCTTCACATTCCTAATTGCTTCCTTTGCCGTGCAGAAACTTTTTAATTTGATGCTGTCCCATTTATTAACTCAGCATTATTTCCTGAGCTTTAGAAGTCCAATTGAGAAAGACCTTGCTGTGCCTAAAAGCAGGAGTGTTAACTCTACATTTTCTGCTAGGAATTGCATAATTTCTGGTCTAATTCTGAGGTCTTTGATCTATTTTGAGTCATTTTTTTTTGCAGGGTTTCAGTTTTCTACATATGGATAATCAGTTATCCAAGCACCATTTGTTATAAAGGCTGTCTTTTCTCCAGTATATGTTTTTGGCACCTTTGTCAAGGATCATATGACTGTATCTGTGTGTGTTTGTCTCTGTGTCTTCTATTCTGTACTGTTGGTGTGTTTGTTTTTATTCTAGTACCTTCCTGTTTTTGTTACTATAGCTCTGTGGTATAACTTTAAGTTTGATATTCTGATGCCTCCAGAGTTGCTTGCTTGCTTGCTTGCTTGCTTTCTTCTTTATTTATTGTCTTAAAATTGTTTTGGCTACTCTGGATCTTTTGTTCTTTCAAAAGAATTAGGACTATTTTTTCTAGTTCTGTGAAGAATGTTATTGTATATTGATGAGGATTGCATTGAGTCTGTATATAGCTTTTGATAGTATGGCCATTTTAATAATAACAATTCTGCCTATTCATAAACATGGGAGGTCTTTTCGTCTTCTGAGGTTTTCCTCAATTTCTTTCTTCCATGTTTTATCATTTTCATTGTGGAGGACTTTCACCTCCTTTGTTAGATTTATTCCTAAGTATTTTATTATTTTAAGGCTATTGTGAATGGAATTGTTTTCCTGATTTCTTACTCAGCAGATTTATTGTTGTAGTATTGGAAAAATATTAACTTTTATATATTGATTTTGTAGCCTGTTGCTTTACCTAATGTGTTTATTAACTCTAGCAGTCTTTGTATGGAGTTTTTAGATCTTCTAGGTATAGGATATAATCATCTGCAACCAGTGATAATTTGACTTTTTCATTTTCTATTTTCATCTCTTTCATTTCTTTCTCTTGCCTAATTGCTCTGGCTAGAATTTCTAAGTAATGGCTTTAACATCTGTCAAATAAAATGTTGGTGACAAATGGGGAAGATGAAATGAGGATCTATTTAATTTAGAAAAAAATTTCTTTAATATACAAATGTATATACCTCCAAGACTCTTTATATTTCACACTTCCCTAATATTGATTGACATATAGTTGCTGATAGTGATTGACAGTATGATATGCCTTTAACCTAAAGGTAAAAAAAATGTATTATGTTATAATATAAATCAATAGAAACATGTCATGTAATTTATATAATAATGGTGAACATATAGCTTTTTTAGAAATACATATTTAGTACAGATAAAAGCAAGTAGTACAGATATAAGAATTGGAAAATGACCTATAAAAATCACATAAGCAGTTCTTATTTTAGGGTATATGGGCTTTAAGAATCTTAACCATTGTCTAAGAATAGGATCTATCAGATCCTGGAGTAATACTTAGGGTAGAGGGTGTGGCAGTGGGAATGTAATCCCCACAGAGTAGTCAGCATTTCTGTGGTAGGAACTTAAGTGGGTCTGAGGGAATCTATAGATCTATAAATCTTAAAATCATGGACAAAAATTTATGTGATAGACAAATGAATAATATGGCTTAACTATGTCTCATCTTTTCCTAGTAGTGAGAAGGGGTCTTCTATTATAGCCAAGGATCTTTGCTTGAATGGCAAATAAAAGAGGAATAAATCACTTTACTATAGAGAAAATAAGACTTCAGACATTACTAGAATTAAGAGGAAGGCAAGTGAAGAGTGAATATAGATAGGGAAGATTTTGGAGGGGGTAGGTTTACGTTGGTGGTGGAAGAATATGGGTACAAGTTTGGAAGTAATTGCCTTCACACACCCACCTTGAATATATATATAAAGAGCATAGGGTTCTTTGATTTAATACTGTGTTTTCTCTATGCAATTTCTACCACATCATTTAACATCCCCCTCTTGTTGTTACTTTATCTGTGCTCTTTGTGTTTTGTTACTGACCTCCCTTGGAGGGATGTTGTAAGTCTTAAATCATTAATGATTATGAAGTACTTTGGAAGTAGAAAGCATTGCTTCAGTGCTAACTCAGATGCACCTAGGAATTGCCACATGCACAGTACAAGGCAAAAGGCATGTTGTCAGGTTCCCTCTGGGGCTCTGGTTCAGTCAGGCCTCCCACTCACATCAGGGTAAATTAGGGCCATGAGTTTGAAAGAACATCAGATGCTGCTTGGCCTGTGTGTGCTTCTTTTACAACACTTTTTAGATGTTTTGAATGGTCATTTGTTGGAAGATTTTCAATCCTTCTGTAACCAAAAGACAACCAAAGTGCCTACTATAATCATTTTTCGAAAAGGTGTCACCATGATTGAGAATATAGAATTGATCTACAGAACAAAAATGTTGGAATGGCACATTTATCTTATTTACTTGGCTACATATATGCAAGGTAGTGATTCAGAAGTCTTCATTATAACACACTACCTAGTACTTTGATAATCAATGATATCTTCTCTCCTTCCACTCCCTTCTCTATCTATCTAGCTGTATAGATTACAGCTAGATAGATAGATAGATAGAAATGTAGAAATATAGATATATGAACATACATACATATCAACATATTTATTGACAATTGATATTGACCCACTTCCAATATCACACATTAAGAAAAGACATCAATGGAACTAAATAATCCATCTAATTAATGCTAGGGTTAAGGCTAGAAACTAAGTATCTTCCATGTATTTGAGTGTTGTTTGATTATTTGAGAAGACAACCAAGTAACTTTGTCAAACAAAGTTTGACATTCATTCTTAAAAGGACCTGAGCTTTTCACTCAAGTTTCACAGAATAGCAGTTACTTATAAATGGACCATCCATGTATTTTCAGTGTGAGAGAGATCAGATGTAACATCTGCCATGTTACAAAACTCAAAAATTGATTTCTGTGGTCTACTTGCTGTGATGGGAAATCCCTTCTTCCTTTTCACTCTATATATCTCCTTCAAATATGATTTTTATAGGTTGAAGTGAGTACATGATTAATTACATTTCCTTCCCATTCATTTATCTATCTATAGAAGACAGGGGAATGGAAGCAACAATCTAAATAAACTCCTATAGTTTCAGTTATTGAGGTATGCACAGTTCAAAAGACATTCTTCTGGTCTGAATTATTCAGATGATAACAGAAATCAATACCTACATATAATTCTAATCATTTTCTTTCTCCTTCTTTCCAAATACCAGTCACACAATCCTTCCAATTTACACAATGCTAACTCTCCTCTTATGAGGAGTCCTGCCTTCTTCCTGCTATGTACTTTGTCAGACTGCAACAGCGCAATTGAGAAAGCATTGTGAGATAGAGATGTGACTCATTTTGATATATATATATATAGTACTGGGTTTTTGGTAAGGCCAGAAATAACTCTCATGTGCTACAGGCTTAGGGACAAACAGTATTATTGTTAAAGATGTTGAATAGAACAATAAGGGGTTTGACTGCTCAAATGTGGCTGCAGAGGGACAAGTTTGATCTAAACTCTGAGTCTGTTTCTTTTGTGTAGAAACACTTTTATGTTCCTGTAGAGAACATCAGCCTTGAGAACATGTTTGTTTTTAAGCAGATTCATAGAAAATGGATTTCTGATTTCTGAGTATGTGAGTGACACTATTTCACTATAATGCGACTACTCTAGTTTTGTAGCCATGATGACCTGTTTGTATAACCACCCTGTCTTGATGTTAATGGATGGATCCAAGATGTGAAATTAGTGACTAGAGAACTGATGACTATAGAAAAAAGGTTGGAACATTTTGTTGGTTATTTAATCTGTCTTATAATGGAGCCTAGAAAATATTCCTCTATGTCTTAACTAGGCTGCAATAACAAACTATCATAACTAGGGAGCTAATACAAGGCAGAAATTTATTGCTCATGGTTCTGGAGGCTGGAATCCTGAGATCAGGGTAATTTTCTGGTGAGGGCCTTTTCTAGGTTTCCATCTGCTGACTTCTCATTGTATCCTTAAATGGAGGAAGGAAAGTAAAGAGACTCTCTGGGGTCTCTTTTATTAGGGCACTATTCCCATTCATGAAAGCCTCACCCTCATAATCTCATCTAATCTTACATATTTCCCAAAGACTCAACCTCTTCATAGTATAACATTTAGGGATAGGATTTCAGCACATGGATTTGTGTCTGCTAAAACCCATGTCTTAAAGGCTTAGGTCCCCAGGGTGGCATTATTGGGAGATAGTAGAACCTTTGGGAAGAGAAGTGTTATGGGTGGTCCTTAAGTCATCGGTGGCATTCCCTCCAAGAGGACCTTGGCCTCTTCCTTTTTCCTCTCTTTCCTCCCTGGCTCATGATGTAAGTAGTTTTGCTCTGCCACATCCTTCTGCAATGATGTGCTGCTTTTCCATGGGCCCAAAGCAATGAGTTCAATTGATCATAGACTGGAATATCCAAAACTGCGAACCAAAATAAACCTTTCATTTTTAAGTTAATTGCCTTAGGTATTTTACTATGTGATAGAAAGCTTACTGAAACAATTATCTAGACCATGTGTGTCTCTTTATTCATGTATTTATTCATATATTTAATATGCTCCTATTATTAGCCAGTCACTGTTCCAGGTTTGTGTATCTATCAGTAAATAGAATAGAAAGTGATCCCTGTCTTTCAATCAGATCTTTCAGCTAATTCTGGAAGGTTATTAAAATGTCTGTTCCATTAGGAATAGGACTAGCATAGGGTACTTTCAGTACATATCTGTCAGTGGTATGAATGAATCAGGTTTGGCTCCTCCTGGTCTAATATGTACCCTTTGACATTTCCTTTCCGCATTTTAGATCAGTATTACCCACCAGCAATTTCAGTGCTGATGGAAATAGTCTCTGCTTGTCCCAATATGGTAGCCACCAGACACATGGAATTGGAAGCTTGAAATGTAGCAAGTGAGACTGAAAATTGAATATTTAATTTTTATTTTAATTAAATGGCTTCAAAGTTTACCTGTTATTTAGTCCAATGAGCTAAGCTAGGTCCCTTCCTTCTTTTTTTTTTTTTTTGCATGGAGCTAAATGGACTAGGAGGAGAGGACCAGATTGTTCCATATGTTTCCAGGGAAAGAATGAGGAGCAGAGGTAGCAGTATGCTCTTTGCTGTTTTTAGAGATTTGGTGTTGCTCCTCAAGGGTATTTAGAAGAAAGACATAATCTCTTGGAAAGCACTTTAAGCTAAATGCATTATAAATCTTGTCAAGATAGCTTATGCTACCAGTGGTGAATTCTCTCCATTTATGATTGTCTTAAGCTTTAGCTCCATGGCACCAATCAGAGTGAAGGCTTGTAGAGATGAAATCCTGTGGTGTGCTGAGTCAGGGAAGTCTACTGGGCATAAATTTACATTGAAATCTCTGAGGCTAAGAAACAAACATTTACAGTCCAACAGGCAAAGCTAACTTGGGCAGGTGATATCATGGCCAGAGAAGTAAGAATATAAATTAGAAGAACCATGAAAAATGCATTTTTAACTCTTGGCTTGCTATCTTGACAACTTTTTATTGGAGTAGTTTTATTCAGGTTAACTTTGTTGTCATCTTTTAGGATTTTCAAGGCCACAGGTAATTTGGAACTTGCAAGTACCTACATATTTGAAATTAATTATCAAGTCATTTGGTTTAATCAGGTTCTGTTTTGGATCTATCATTTACATATCTTATTGGTCAGACTTTTAATGACCTGTGACATGAGTAGCTTTATGTATGAAAGGATTCAATTGGAAAGTCTAAAAAAAAAAGAAAGAAAGAAAGAAAGAAAGAAAGAAAAGCTATCTTGATCTTTACTTGTTAGAGATGGAAAGATCAGCACTTCTTTCACTATTTTACAAGCTAATGGAGTTTCACCAGGGTCAGTGTAAGAGTGAAATGTGAGAACCTCAGGGAAGTGGTTATATTTTGTGAAATTTACATCCAAGACTGTATGAATTTATAGTGGGAAAATTTTAAATGTAACCCACATACTAAACATTTGACTGTTTTCTCCTTTTATGTCATGACCACCCTATTTATAATTATAGCCCCTTTCCCCATACACTGGCATTTCCCGCCATCTTCTCTCCTCTACCTTTTCTCCCTCTAGTCCTAATCACTTTTAATACACTAAATATGTAACTATTTTGTTTGTCATCTTATCATTCTCATTAACATGCAATGTCCATGTAGGGAGGAATTTGCTTTTTTCACTAGTGTATATTTAAACTTAAACTGTTCTGAATCACAGAAGGCACTCAAATGTATGTTGAAAGGAAAAAAAATAATTTTTGGCTGGTATTAACAACAGGTAGACTATAGGATGTGAAGATAGAATATGTAGCACCTTCTATGAAAATCTATGACTATCTGGGAAGTATGTCAAAGACTGTTAGTGCTCAAAAAAAAATCCATCTTCATTCTTTCTGTCTCATTAGACTACCTTTCCTGTCTACTCTTGCATTTAGTGACCACATGCTCTTGTCAATGAAATGTAAGTAAAAGTGAAGGTACCACTCCTAGGTCTGGATCATGAGAACATGACTTCATGGTCTTCATGACCCAGGAAGTTTGAATGAAACTTATACCAAGACATCCTCAGACCTCTGTGTTTTTAGTGGCCAAGTACACAAAAAGGAATATTCTGAGTCCTTGAACGTGACACCTTAACTTCCCTAAACATATACAATTGAATTTTATCATTATCAATGGTATAAAAATATAAAAACTAAACTTATGCTGTGTAAAGCCACTGAGGTTTTCAATCTGATTTGTTATAGCAGTAGTTAATATTTCCTTCACTTTCAGCAAGAAATTTTGTTTATTAAAATGAAGGACTTGAATTTTAGAAGAAGAAACACTGCTAGAGTTTGACTATGTTTCTGAAATAATCTCCATGCTCTCAACACAGTCTAATGTGTCAAGTTAAGAAAAAGAAAACTAAAATACAGAGGAAAAAAATGCTTTTTCCTAATCAATTAATTGGCATGCTTTCATTTTTAAAAAATGGATTAATCTCCTTCATAGAAGAAAAGGCATCAGGCTCTGAAGAATTTGAGCACATATGCAAATTTTTTTTTAACTTGGTCTTTGCATTTCTTTTAGAAACCACTCAGTTGTTGTGCTGTAGGAATATTTTAAATCATGAGGGTTTGTGTCAACTCTTTCAATTCAGTAGTGAACCCCCAAAAAAGTAGTCTTTTTTAATTTAGTATATTTGCTATACATTTTTCCTTATTTGCTGCAGTTTTTTATATTTCTCTTTCGTATCTGGAGCGTGAAGTGATGGCCATAAGTTACCACCTAAGAAAACTGTCACACTTCATTTTTTTGTGGAGACGTTAATCTTTTCCAATTTTTCTCTCCCACTAATTAATGGAATTTTTAGTTCTAACAATTTCTTTCTTGGAAGACACGTTAAGAAAAATAATGGCTAAATAATGGGTCTTAATTATAGAGGATGAAATGGGCAAAAGTGGAAAGGTTTTCTGAGTGTTTTTTCCTGCAGGGACTTCTTTGAAGGTCCTCATCTTGGCTGGACTCTGTTATATGGCAGAGTCCATTCCCTTTAGAGCCCAGCTCCCTTCCTCCACCATCTTGAGGCAGGTCTCCACTGGCCAAAAGATGTAAGTAAAGTGCAGCCTCCTGAGTCATAGACTTGAAGTTGGTTTATATTGTACACTCTGAGATTTTCAGCTTGGATTCTAAAAAGTATATGCAAAGAAATGTATAGTAAATCTCAGTGGTTAGATTGGAAATCTAATTACCCAATAGAGGAAAGAAAGATGATTGTGGTTTGGCTCTCAGAAGCTTGGTGCTTCTTGCTTTGAGAATCTGCTTCTATATCATTCTTGTTTTGGTTTTTTAGTCACTTCAATAAGGCTACAGTGACTGTCAAGCTGACCTTGTTCAGTTACCCTGTGAGATCTCATTTGTGCAGGCTTATAGGGCTGGAGAAGCTCAGGTAAAAGGTAATATGATTAACTGTGTTTATATTTGACTTTCAGTTGTGTTTTTCTTTTAAATAGCAGATGTACTTCCCTAAATAGACTCAACTTTTAGTTCTTACCTGGAAATAAGTAAATGGGAGGAAGTGATGAGTGGAAGAGGAAAGCCAGCTTGATATTAAATATTCCCATAACCTTTAATCACAAATGCAAATTGGTGTTTATTCATATGGGGAATTGAAAATTCTTGATCTCATGTGGGGGTCCCGTATTAGGATTTGAGCAGATTAATTTGAATATGCATTCATCCAAATACTGTAAACTAAATTTGTTTGATTGTATTTCACTCTAGAATCTTTCATGTTAAATCTACATGTACAAGTGGATAGCATGTTAAAATAGTGTTATATTATAATCCAGAAAACTGGCATTCTAGGAATTTCCAAATAATTTTCATTAAAATAAGCAAAACTTATCATAGTTCCATCAGTGAATGCAATTTTGAGATTGTTATTCTTTACATTTCTACTCTGAACATCTTAACTGTTAACTTAATTTTCCCCCATCCACTCTATGCATTGACTCCTGTGAATTTATAATAAAAGCAACAAAAATCTTTTTTATGATTATAACATGTTGAAAAATATAAGAAATTTCACCTGTGAATTCAGTTTTTGTCATCTTGTAAATTCTCTTCTGGAAAGTACTAATGGGAGTAGTTTCTATAGCCCTTAGGGCCATTTATCAACTTTTTGGACTTGGGAGGAGATTGGGGAACAAGGAGGGATGACAATAAATTGGGGTTGAAAGACCCTTCCTCAATTACACTATAACACAAGGCAGTACTTGGCACCCCTAAATCTCTGACTATTGCTGTAGGCTGGGCAGTAGAGATGGAAAGGGTCTAGAGTATGTATTAGAATTTGGATACCATTTTAACATTTTCTAGCTACATGGTTACAATCAAATTATTAACCCTATGACACTTATTTGTATTCAGTTGTGTAACAGAAAAACTATTTCAGTAGGTTGATATAAAAATTAAACGAGGGCTGGAGCAGTAGTTCCGTGGTTACAGCACTTGGCCTGGCATGCGTGAGGACTTGGGTTCATACCCCAGAGCCATGTACACATTGAAGTGTTGGAGCTACAAAAGCTGCATGAAAAACTAAGTGATATTGATTCTTTCTCTCTCTCTCTCTCTCTCTCTCTCTGCCCCTCTCTCTTAAAAAAAAAGAAAGACATAGCATGAATAAGAGATTCATACTACTGCTACTGTTGTTTTAATTTTGTTACTAATTTCTAATTTAACAATATTTTCTTTTGTGTACTAAAAATTTTGACCTTGTTCAAAAAGAAGGTCTGGGCTTTACCCTCAGCTCCTGAGAGGTGATCCTCCTTTGTTTTGTGGTCATGGGTTACCAAGAGAGGAACAGTGTGATTCAGAGTGAGAGTTGACCATAGCTGTATAGTTTGGGCCTAGATTGGCTGTCTACCACAGTCTAGGGTAGGGCTAGCCTCCTGGATATATCATCCATATGATTTAATCAGTTCACGTGGAGACTGAGTTCAACCATTTTTACATTTAATCAAGCAATTATGCCAACGTAATGAATCCCCAGTGAAAACTCTGGACATTGAGTCTCAGTGTGCTTTTCTGGTTAGCAGTACTCTGTGTGTATTGTCATTAGCAATCCTGGTAGAGCAGCATATCTTGACTTCATTGGAAAAGACAATGAAAGCTTCAAATTTGGAATCCTTTCAGTCTCTCCCCTATGTATGATTTAAATGGTCTGATTTTGATCTATTTTTTTTTTTTAAAGAGAGAGGGACAGTGAGAGAGACAGAGAAAGGGAGAAACAACTTTAGTTTTTCACATGGCTTTAGTTGCTCCAACACTCAGTTGTGTACGTGGTGCTGGGGTTTGAACCCAGGTCCTCATGCTTGCCAGGCAAGCGCTGAAACCACTGAGCCACCGCTCCAGCCCCCTGATTTTGATCTATATCCTTCTAGTAAGTCATAACTGTTAAGTATAATAGCTTACTGTGAGTTCTGAGTTCAACTAGAAAATTATCAAATTGAAGGTGGTTGGATAATTTTAATTTTGATGGTGCTATTGAAGGTGAGAGCAATTTTCAGAATTGTGCTCTAAAACATTGCTATTTGGTTAAGTCCAGGCACATATGAAAACCAAGATTCTCCATTTCATTCTGTAGTAGGCATGCCATGCCAAACATTTTCTTCGTGTCAAACCTGTACCTTTTTTCCTTTTAAGAAAACTTTCCCTGGCAAAGGCTTAGAAGAAACAAATCCCAAATAATGCATGTATCAGAACCCTGACACAGCTGTTATAACTAGTAAAAGTTTCAGTAAAAATACTCCAATATGATTTTTTTTTTAAAGAGAGAGGGACAGTGAGAGAGACAGAGAAAGAGAGAAAAAACTTTATTTAGTTTTTCACATGGCCTTAGTTGCTCCAACACTCAGTTGTGTACGTGGTGCTGGGGTTTGAACTCGGGTCCTCGTGCTTGCCAGGCAAGCGCTGAAACCGCTGAGCCACCGCTCCAGCCCTCCAATATGATTTTTAGATTAACTCATTGCTGTAGCTTGAATTGGAATTTCCTCCAAAGGCACATTGTTAAAGGGTTGGTCAACCTGGCACTACTAGGAGGGGATAGAACCTTTAAAAGGCAGAGCCTAGTAGAAGGAAGTTAGGTCACTGATGGCATACCCTTGAAGGGGATGTTGGGGCAGCAGCCTCTTCACCTGTCTCTATTTCCTGGATGCCATGAGGTGAGCAGCTTCTTCTGCGGGGAGTACCCACCGTGACATTCAACTTTACTACAATCCCCAAAGCAATGGGGCCAAGTGACCACAAACTGAAACCTCGGCAACCATGAGCCAAAATCAAGCTTTCCTCCTTATGAGTTGATTATCTCAGGTATTTTATCATAATAATGGAACAATGACTAGCACACTCATGTTAGGCGTAATTTAGGAGATGAAATGGACAAGAAGGTTGAAGCCCAAATTTTGAGGCAGCCATATAATGCTCCATAGTGTGCAGAATAGTGAAAGTCAGTCTACAAGACACAAAGAAGGCAAGCAGCCTGAAAGAAGAAACAGAGCCAACATCTGAGGCTTAGCAAGAATAGGACAGAATTACTGCCTGATTGTGTTGCAGTCCTTTCAAGACCCAGTATTTCTCCTTGTATGTTTTTTTTTTTTCTGTATCCTTCCTAACACCTTCTACCTAAGCACAAGTGTGAGGGTCCCCATTTCTTATAGCAAGGAGAGGGCCAGTGAAGACATTACCCATAAGGCTTATGTGATTTTAAAACTGCTACAGAAGATAATGGTTTAACATCTATATTCAATGAAAAGCTTACAAAATTGCAAACTTAGATAATAAAATATTAATACTCAAAAAATGTAAGATATCAGAAATAACTTATTTAGAAGATGGTTACTTTTCCTTAAGTGGAAAAAATATTTAACCTGACTAGTATTCAAAGGAATATAAAAAATGTATATTGCCACTACACGAACACACCATTTTGAATGTTAAAAATACCATTCAATGTTAAAATGTTGGCAGTACTTCTTTTTAGATTGTAGCAAAAACATGCACTTATATGTTGCTGGTGACAGTAAAATGATTTTTTTTCTTTTAAAAATAATTTGACAGTATGTTTTAAACTACAAATATAGTTATGTCCCTTGTTCTAGTAATAAAACTCCTAGTAACTTGTATGTAAAACATCAAAAAAAATAAAAACCTTATCCCTAAAGACAAAATTTAAATATAAAAAATCAAAACTATTTTTAGAGGAGACTAGTAAAGTAAGTTACTTATTCTCAACTTGATGGATTATTTTACAGCCATCAAATAAGAATTATGAAGATTATGTAACAACAGGCAAAAATGCTTATCCTTAAAACACAAAATGAAAATTAATGCAGAATATAAAGTTATATCTATACCATATTAAATTATATAAGAAAGGCTGGAGTGGTCGCCCAATTGTTACTGCGCTTGCCCGGCATATGTGAGTAAGCGAGTTCAAACACCAGCACCACATACACAACAGAGTCTCGGAGCAATGAAAGTTGCATAAAAAACTAAATAAAAACTGTTTCTCTCTTTCTGTCTCTTACTGTCCCTTTCTCTTTAAAAAAATAAAATAATAAAATAAAACAAATTGTATAAGAATAGTAAACAGTATAATTTATCAACTATTAACTATCGATTAGGAACTGTTTTGTGCAGCAGGGGCATGATTAGCTTAAATATCACAGTTACCCTAAGAGGTATCATTATTCTTATTCTTATTTTACGTATGAGGAATCTCAACATAGGTGGTTTGAGTAATTGACCTAGTGCTCCACAGTGTAGGATGTTGCTTAGTTTCAGTCCAGTCTGACACTCAGTGGAGTAGTGCAATACAATTTTGATGTTAACCACCTGGAGTTGGCCTCACACTCGACAAGTTAAAGGCTCAGCGCTCCATGAAACTCCTCTTACTTCAGATGCCATCCATACATTGGGGATCCTCAGGCCATCTGCATTTGTGATTAACTGGCTATAAATTCTGGAGTTCCCCAAACACTCTTATGCTTAATAATTTGCTAGAACAACTCACAGAACTCATGTAAAAACAATAATGGTAATTATATTTTATTATAAAGGATACAATGAGGAATGTTTAAATGCAGAGAAGCAAGGGTAAGAGTTTAAGAGAGAACAAGTTTATACACCCTCTCACGGGATCCAGATATCACTCTCTAAGAACATCTAAGTTTTCCCAACTGAGAAGCTCCACTGAGCTTCAGTATCCACAGTTTTTATCGCGGTCTCATTACATATTCATGATTGATTAAATCAAAGGCCACACAATTATGCTTTAATCTCTGGTCCTTCTCCCTCCATGAAGAGTGGGTTGATCTTTCTGGTGACCAGCTCTCTGAAGTTATCTAGAAGCACATCATAAATTTACTTCATTGGTATAACAAAGACTATTCTATCATGCAGGAAATCCCTTGGATTTTAAAAGTTCTATGCCAGGAACAAAGACCTTATATGTTCTCTAACATACCATAAGTGTCTTTCAGGAGTTAGGAAAAGTCATTATTTATTCTCTGAGAAATCACTAGGCCCCTGTTACATAATGATGATCCAATGGAAAGCAAATTTTTTTTTCAAATTTATTAGAAGTATATAGCGATACAGGATACAGATGAGGGGGAAACATTGTCAAAACAGTAGCAATCAATGTATGTAACCTTTGTTATCCAGGGGTAATGCCAAAACATGGATGACCACCATGGGTTTCACCTGCCTCTGTTCCAATATCTTACAAACTCTGGTTCAAGTAATTTATAAGCACTGCCATTCTCCCCAAGTCACCTTTGCCTTCTTGCCTTCTTCTGTAATGATTGTCTAAGTGATATCAGAGGTTTCTTCTATTTCTAATTCTCCATTTTTCTGTTTGTTTTTGTTTTGATCATAGAATATGTTGTAATTGGAGGCCATTTGTGATTTCACCTGAATGTCTGGAGTATTTTCTCAGGGTCAAAACTTCATGCTCCTTATTTGCTAGCTATGTGATCTTGAGCTAGTTTTTGAACCTCTGTAGGCCTCAAGTCCCTCAATTGTAAATGGTGAGAATAATGCCTCCATAGTATTGCTGATAGAAAAGGTGTAATAACTCAGGTAAAGACCTTAACACTGATTCTGTTATAAATAAAGCAAGAACTCAAAATATATTCTCAAAAGTAATTTATAATGTCTGAAAAATTATATGATTTTTGTCAGATCTCTCTAGAATAAAAATTGAATACATCAATGGTTTATAGAACTTCATTTTTAGTAAAAAAATAGATGTATTAGCAGTGGCATATACTTTTTAGAAATACATACATACATGATTTTGGGGAGGAAAAATGAAAAATTGTCTGATTATTATAGGTTATCCAAGTTGCTGTGAAAAATAATATATTATGTAGGTTTTTGCTGTTGCAGAAGAATTATAAGCTGAGTTCAGAGTGTAACAAACTTGTCATATGTAGGTCAGCAGAGGATAACAGAAGTCTTGGAAAGTTCTTTACATTAACCTTTAAATTAATGGAAGACCTGAGCTAGTGATCATGTAGTCTTCCCAGAGGCATATGGGTACCCCGAAATAGATCCATCTCACCAATGAATTAGAAAAAAATAGATTTTCTCTAGTTTGACCATATTTTAGCCATAGAGTTCTGACTTCTATAAAAACATTGCACAGAAACAGCTAACATGAATTACTTGACTAAAGGAGAAAGATTAGGATATATGATATTGCTCTTAAAATGACAGTTATTTGTGCATTTTCCTATTTTATTGCCTACATATTATAATAAAATTTAATTTTAACTTAAAAATAAATAAGTAAATATTTATAATATAGAAATAATCAATCATGGGTATTACTATTACCTATACCAGATAATTAAAAAATAAGTCCTACTTATGTTATAAGGATATCAGTTGCATATATTTATGAAGTACATTATTGTTGTGCTTTTGTTTATTTATATTTTATAGAATATAATACATGAAACTTTTGGATAATTTTAATAACTCTAAATACAATATTTTCTGATGTTGAGATAAGTTTTATCTATCAAAGACACCCCATTCTTACTGTGCATCCATTCATTCATTCAGCTAATATCAGCATCAAATGCTGATAGTGGGCACAATATAAAATTAGTTGTACAAGCATAGGAATTACCATTTGGGAACAAATAGGTAATATATCCACATGCCTTTAGTCAAAGACCGTACAAAATATTGTAGAAGTTTGAAGATGAAAGATATTTTGAGGTGCTTATGTGATCAGAAAGGATATCTTGATTATTGAATGAATAAATAAATGATTTTTAATGGCATTGTTCTAGAAGCATTCCACTTGCTCCTAGACAATTCTTTGATCAAAACCTTTAAAGTTTTGAACATTTTAAAACAGTGATATTTGGTCAACAAATGAATATATTATCAATATTCTCAAATTTAGTAGTCAAATAGAGAAACTGCTTAATGATTTATAATCATCTCATTCATATAATTATGTATATTCTTCTGCATGAGACACTAATTACTTGAAGGTTATTTTAGGTTAGGTATAAAATACTTTCAACTTAGGTTACTTAAACCACAGACATTTATTTCTCCAGTCCTGCAGGCAAAGTCCAAAATCAAGATGCATTGACACCAGCAAAGTGTGTATATATATATATAGTTTCGTGCCATTTGATCATGTGTATAGAGTCTTAAAACAACCACTGCACAGATATAGATCTATTACATTACTGCAAATATCTACATCATGCTCCCATTTATGATCAAAATCACTCATACCTGGTAACCACAGATATATTTACCATCATTATAACTTTTTTTGTTTTATTTTGTTTTTTTGGTACCAGGGATTCAACCTAGGAACACTTATCTACTGAGCCACCTCTCAGCCTGATTTATTTTTTAATTTTGATACAGAATTTTGCTAAGTTGCTTATAGCCTTGCTAAATTGGTGAGACTAGCTTTGAACTTGTGTTCTTCCTGCCTCAGCCTCCTGAGCTGCTGGAATTATAGGCATGTGCTACTATGCCTGGCTAATTTTACAATTTTTGAGACAGCTGTATAAATGGAATAATATAGCAAGTGCATTCTAATGCTTTTTTCTACTCTATAGAATGCCATTGATATCAAACCAAGCTGTTGCTTATATCAATAGTTTGTTTCTTTTATTTCAGGATAGCAGTTCATGATATGTATATACTACATTTGCTTAGCCATTTAGCTATTGAGGAGCAGTGTTTCCACTCATCGACTATTAGAAATAAAGCTGCTGTGAACATGTGTGTGCTGGTTTTTGTGAAGACATGAGTTGTCATTTCTCTGGGGTAAATATCCGGAAATGTGATTGCTGGTTCATGTGGAAAGTTCAATTGAGCCTTTTAAGAAGACTGGCCGTTTTCTAGAGTGCATAGACAATTTCATATTCCTATCAGAAATGCAAGAGAGATCCAGTTTCTCCATATCCTTGTCAGTATATAGCATGCCACATTTTCTCCCTTAGTGGTTTTAATAGGTACAGAGTATTAGCTCCTCATAGTCTTAATTTATGCTTACTTAATGACTAGTGATGTTGAACATTTTTTCATGTACAGCCATCCCCTTGGAACCATGGGTTTTCATATCTGCAGATTCAATCAGTCATTAAGTGTTTATTCCTACAGTGACTTTGTCCATTTGAATACCTATAGACTTGTTTCTTGTTGTTATTCCCTAAAAATACAGTAAAACAACTATTTTCATAGTACTTACATTGTATTAGGTATTATAAGTAATACACAATGATTAAAGTATACAGGAGGCTATATATAGGTTATATACAAATACTACACTAATTTATATAAAGAAATTGAGTATCTGCTGATTGTGGTATCTGTGGGGTTCTGGAAAAAATTATATGTGGTTACTGAAGGTAACTTTCCTTATTTGCCATCCATATATTCTCTGAAAGGAAATCTTTCTTCTTTTCCATTTCTTATTTCCTAATTGGGTTGTTTGTATTTTTACTATTAGATTTTTAGTTCTTTTTATACTCTAGATATGAAACCTTCAGATATATGGCTTGTAAATATTTGTCCCAGTTTGCATGTGTTTTCTCTTTATTCTCTAAATATCATCTTTCAAAGAGTAAATGTTTTAAACTCTGATGAAGTGTAATTTATGGATTATTTTTCTTTTATGGATTCTGCTCTTGTTATGATGGCTACAAACTTTTCATGAGTTCTACATCCTGATGATTCTACCTTATGTTTTCCACTAAAAGTTCTATACTTTCACATTTTACGTTTAGATCTAGAGTCAATTTGAGGTAATCTTTGTGAAAGTTATAAAGTTTAGGTTGAGCTGATTTAATTATTTTGCCTATTGTTATCAAATTGCTCTAGCAACATTTGTGGAATAGGCTATTCTTACGCCACTAAGTTACTTTTATGTCCAAAAAAAAAAAAAGGTCAGCCACACATAATGTGAATTTATGTTTGAGATTTGTTATTCTGGTCCATTAATCTATATGTCATTCCCATTGTCAATGCCACACAGTCTTAATTAAGCTAGCTGTATGATAAGATTCAAAACCAGGTAGAGTGCTTTCTCCCATTTTATTCTTCTCTTTCATCATTGTCTTGGCTGTTCTTCTTACTTTGCCATGTAAATTTTATAATAAGCTGTTCTGTACTTAGACATGATTTTGCTGGATTTTGATTGGAATTGTTTTAAACATATATCATTTGGGGAAGACATCCTTATTTGGTTGAGTCTTTTATTCTATGAGTACAGAATGTGTTTTTATTTATTTAGCTATTCTTTGGTGTCTTTCATTGGTGTGTTATAGTTTTCATCACAAATGTTTTACATATATATATACATACATACACATACGTATACACACAGAGAGAAAGAATTGTGAGGGGCAGAGACAGATTTATACCTCATTATGTCATATTTGAGTGATCATAAATGGACTTTTTACATTTGTAATTTCAGTGTCCACATGTTCATTGCTACTGTGGAAAAATAAAATTAATTTTTATGTGTTGATTTTGCATCTTGTGATTTTGCTTAACTCATTTATCCAGGGAAATTTTTGGAAATTACTTGAGATTTTCCATGCAGATCACCATGTCACCTGGAAATAAGGATAGTTTCATTCTTCCCTTCTAATATGTATAACTTAATATTGTAGTTTCTTGCCTTATTGCACATGAAAAGAATGGTGAGACCTGACATCCTTTCCCTATCCCCAGTCTATGAGGACTGAAAGTTTTTCATTGATCTTTCACCATTAAGTATGATGTTAGGTGTAGTGTTTCTGTAGATATATGTAATTAGGTAGAAGAAGTTCCCCTCCAGAATTACTTTTCAGAGAGCTTGCTTTTTAAAATCATGATTGGATGTTGAATTTTGTCAAAATCTTTTTCTACATCAATTGATATGATCATTTTTCCCTTTAGCCTATTGAACAATATGGTAATTATGTTGATTTCAAAAGGCATTTTAAAAGTTATTTAATTCATTACTATAAATTAGTCATCCATTTCATCTTGTGATAAACCTTCAATAAAAAAAATTAACACATGGAAGTAAAAAAAGGTATTAAAAGTGTGAAATCTGATATAGTGTTAATGAAAGAAAGAAAAGGAAGGTAAGGAAAGAGAGGAAATAGGAAAGAAAGAAAGAAGGAAGGAAGGGAGGAAAGCTGGGTCAAATCAACTAGAATTTTTGGTAATATACTATAGGGCTGACTTAGTTTCTATTCAAATATACTATCTGCCTGTTATTTATTCCTTTGCTTATTTTCTGCCATCATGCCTTTTTCTTTATAAAGTGGGATGCTTCCTGACATACAAACCCTGACAGAATACAGATGCAGAAGACAAATGGTCATCTGCTTATTTAGTGGTAACATAAAATGATATGATGTGCAGATAGAACCATGTGTTAAGAGAAGATCTTGGAGTTTCCAGCTCAGCAGTATGTTAAATAAAAAAGCAGGACAAGAGCAAAAGTAGGATGAACAATTAAGATGAAATAAAATTACCATGCAAACCTATGCATGGTGAAATAAAAGCACATTTTAAAACTCTAGCAAAAACCTTTCAAAGACACAATGGTAATATGTTGCTTTTATGGAATGATGCTTTGAGGTGAATGGCAGAAGAGACCAAGTGAGAAGGTTTCTTACTCCATCAGTGTTTACTAAGTAGATGGATCAAGAACATGCCCAGTGACATTGATTAGGAAAGCCAGCTAGACTGTGGGTCATTTGACCCTTACTGGGCAAGCTCTACTGCAGGAAAACATTGCCTTCCATTCAGCCTTGACCTGTCTGACATGCGTGGATTCAATTACTACAAGAGGAAGAAAAAGAAATATGGGCCCACCAACTCATTTGGGAGTAATAAAAGCTCAAATTTAGTGTAATATAAATAAATGCTATGGAGATGGAAGGCAAGATGAATTATCATTATTATCCAGTATTTTTATAGCACTTTATATTTTGCAAATGGTTTCACAATCCAGTGTAATCTATCTGTAGGGGTCTTGTGGATGGTAATGTTGCAGACTATAAGGAATAGCATTTAGCACATCCATTAATAGTGCTCCACTTCCATTTTCATTGTCTGATTGTTCGCATGAGCTAGCCTCTCTTACTTTCTTTTCAGTGGTTTTTGGTAACTTTGGTAATTAATAACATAATTGTAATGGATATGTTTAAATTTCTTTGGTTTTAAATTTCCAGGTCTGAGCCTGACTTTATTTCACATATGTTGTTGCCATAGAATACAAGCATGAGAGCTGGGTTATGTTAAGGAATTTTTATTTCTTATAAAATAATGATGAGCATGGCTTCATAGTTGTACTTGCTTTTCTTTAAAGGTTTATAGCCTTTTCTTACCCTTGCTCCTTGCCCTAGATGATCTTCCTACTTAAATAAGTGCTAGATGCCACTGTACCAGTGTATGTTAAAGGCCTATGTGTTTTGACTATCTTGTCTAGTTTACTACGAAGTCATCCCACTTTGAAACTTCCTTCCCACTTGTCCCTGGGAACTCACTCATGCTTGTCAGCATGTGTGCTTTGTTTTTTCACATGGACCTATGTTGGCCCCACTGTTATTTTATGTGAAAAGATTATCTAGTTTATTATGCATCAATTATTAGAGAAATGATTCCTCATGACTCTGTTACTCATATTCTTATTAATTATCCCTCCATCAGCCTGGATCAAAGCCTTAATTTTCACAGAAGTGGAATTCAAGAGTTTCTGGAGATTTATTCAATGGCACATTAATGACTGAGCTATAAGTAACACGAATGGTTTCTCAGACATATATTCCTTTCATCCAGACTTTGTAAGCATGCTCTCTCCCCGTTTTCCAATGAGATAAAAGAGAGCTGAGAGCAGGGAGCAAGGACATTGTCTCACACGCAGCAAGCCCTGAATACCTGTGTATTCATGAAGCTTCGAAGCCCCTTCAGGGAACTTTCAATGAAGTGGAGGTTGCCAAAACAATACCTTCAAGATAAAATCTAGTGTAGGCAATGAGACATAAAATTGTCTGACCTGAAAAACGTATTTGATTTAACTTGTCTCCTCTAACATTCTAGTAACTATAGCACAGGAAAAGGGGGAATATCTCAAGTGAGTCATCATGAGAAAAAAGTTAAAATCACAAAATTGAATCTGTTCACACCTGTTTTACTGACAAAGGCAGAAAGAAATTCAACACTGCATTTGTTGGAAAGAATCACATTTTACTCTGATTAAGAATATGCTGAGACTTGCTTTTTAGGGCAGCTTTATAATTGTACCACACATCAGTTTTTAAATAACTAGAAAAAAATATTCTGTACTTCTAAATTATTCTTTGAGGGTCAGAAATCTAAGGCAGATGTTTTAAATCAAAGTTGGTGTTTTGTAGTGAATATAGTTATGTTTCTGAATATTGAAAGATCTATGTAAAGATGCTAAAATACGAAAAAATGTTCTTTATGCAGTGAAAAAGTCAGAGCCTCATAATCCAAATTTCAAAATTCCATAATTTTTGTAAAAAAAAAATTGGAAGGAAAGCATTGTTTGAAATCAGGAAGACTTCCAATCTGACTTTTAATTACATCAAAATGTGTTTTTCATTTGATAAGGCAACTTAGATTTCTTTTAAGAAAAAGAAAACAAAATTAAAATTGATCACAGTTAAAAAATATTGTTTTGGGTCTGGAGCTTTGGCTTAAGGGTTACGGCGTTTGCCTGGTATGTACAAAGATGCGGGTTCCAACCCTAGCACCGCATACACAACAAAGTGTTGGAACAATGAAAGCTACATGAAAAACTAAATAAAATTGAGTCTCTCTCTCTCTCTTTCTCTCTCTCTCACTGTCCCTATCTCTTTTTTTTTTTAAATTGCCTGGTTTCAGTTAAAAAGAAACAAAGTGATCTAAAATTAATGTTTAATATGAAAAATGACTAAATGTATTGCTCTTACCATTAGCTATTTTAAGATGCAGAAAATAATATGATGTGTGCATATACGAAGGTGTAACAACAAACCTCTCCAATATGTAAAATCATAATGAAAAATAAAACCTTGTTTTTTTAAAAAAAGATACAGAAAATAAGGCCAAATTTCAAAGTAATTGAAATGCCAGGATCCCAAAGTGAAGGTAATTTCAAAAGCTTCAAAAGTGATAATTTCCAGTGAACAAAAAACTTTACTTGCTTTAAACTCAAGAGGGAACTATTCAAGTATCACAGTTATAGAAATGTCAGATGATTGCTAACTGATATTCAAAGGTGGAAGCAGAAGAGAATGGAGGAAGATTTCTTTTCTTTTTTAGCAATCTCTTGAACAGAAAATCCATCTTTCTACTCTTAAATATTTTCCAGCTTGGGCCAACTCTCTGTGTTCAGCAAGCCCTCATTTAAGATTTGAAGGCAATTGAATTATGGAAGCTTCCAATCTCTACTAGTGTCTTAACCAACTATTCTGGAAACCTCTACCATATTCTGAGTTTAGTACTGTTAATAACAGTTGCCACAAAACTTAAGTGATATATTTCCAGGGAAAATTAACATTGATAGTGATATTTTAAAATGTTCATTAAGTGTTAAAAATAACATTGACACATCACTGATAGAAAACCAAATCAAAATCATCCATATTCTCAGTACTTAATTCAACTGTTGTTGGTATTTTTTTGTCCCTATGCCTTCTTGTGTAGTGCTGTCTGAGCAGAGAACTTTGAGATCCCTTTCTACACACAACATCCTTATATGGACACATTCCATATTGTTTTACTTTTCATGACATTTCTGTTTAATGTTGACCCTGTCTCATCAATTTAATATTCATATTCTACTATTTCCCTGTCTAGAGACATAGAATTTGTTTAAATTTTTAAAATATAGTGCAGATAACATTGGCAATTTAATTTCTGGGCATAGACTTTTTGTCCTTTGAATTATTTCATTGTAATAAATTTCCTTAGGAAATCAAAGCATATGGGTATTTTTCATTTTTATCATGGTACTTTATGCAGGGCCGTTAATTTACAGTACTGCTAAGTATTTATTAACATAAAACATTTCTCTCTAGAAAAGCAAATTTTCAGACACCATAAACAGAAAAGCTCAAGGAGACAGTGAATACTTTTAAAGATCACTACCAAGAGAAAAGAAAGCCAGGATGTTTTAAGCTTAGAAGTATTTTTTAAAAAATTCTTTATCCATCTTTACCTAAGGGAATCCTTGATTATAAAAAACTGTCAAAAAATTACTGAACAATATGTGTTGTGTACCCAAGGAATTTGACATTTTGTAGTATCTATTTCTCACATTGCTTTAATTCTTATTTCTTATCACATTACATTGTATAGATCAGAAGCATTTTATTATTGTTGTTAAATTGCAATGAGGTAAATACTTTCATAAACTATGCCCCATATTGTTTTCTTTTTTCAGAGATCTAACTTATTTCTAAAGTATCATATTGGAAGTGAGGTGATCACTTTTGTGTTTGTTTGCAGAACACTTTCCTAACCGAAGGTTTTCTTACAGCCAGGGAAGTATGAAACATATTTCTCAAAACATATTGTAGGAAACACCACTACCTTAAGATGGCATTTCTACAATAAGAAGAAAAAGATTATTAAACCTGTAAAACCTATATCTGAACTCAGTGATTGTCAAAATATAGTTGCTGGACCATCAGCATCACATTACTTAAGAATGTATTAGAAATGCAAAACCTCAGCCCACTCCAGACCTACTGACTAGGAAAACTGAAGGTTTAGCCAGCAATCAGGGTTTAAGAGACCCTCCAGGTGATTATGCTATGCCCTAAACGTTTGAGAATGAGTGCTTTAGCTTCTTCTGCCTAATTGACCATTTTTTACCATATTCAAGTTTTCCAGAAGTTCTGCAGAAGAAGAAGAAAAACATAATATCATAAAACAAATCCCAAAACTTTGTCCAAATGTTGACCATGACTTATGTTCCATAACACACACACATTCCTATAGACATACAGTCATTGAGTCTAGGTTATAATTGCAGTTGCTAGTTTCTTCTGGGTTGTTAATACATGTGTTCATTGTTATTTCACATGTTTTCTGTGGCAAGACCATAGGAGGAATCACAGCCCTCTGTTAGACAGTGGTAGGTTAGTCCATTACCTGCCAAGTTGATTCATATTGATTATCATCCAGTAATTGTCTATCCTTCATAGATTAATATATGTGGGTAGAATATGTGTTTGCTATGAAATCCGCTATTATAGCTTCTTTATAACAAAGACTGATGGGAGATATTCTCTCTTCATATGTTTAATATTAGAGATGGTAATGAATCTGAATAAAAAGTGTTAATGTTCAATGAATGAACATGTCCTAAGTGAAAAAAATGTCAGAGCCTTTGGACTAAATATTTATTATCTGATAATAAATGAGAATAGCCATGCTACAAAGTGAGAATATAAAAATAATAAAAAAGCTAGAAGTAATTAGTTTTTGCATGTTCTGTAAAGTTGCAAGTTGAATTTCTTGTCTGTTATTTGTTACCAGTTAGGTTAGTGGGAAAATACTGTTTTGATAGCAGACTTCTGACAGTTTAATGATAGTGATCAAGCTTTATGCATTTTATTTAAACATTATAGTCACATGCTCTTTTAGTAGCTTTCTTTATACCTCTCATGAAAAGTTAGATTTTAAAGGAAAAATATTTTCTTATCTCAACACGAAAGTCTTCATTTTGTGTGTGTTTTATATTTGCATGTCTCTTATCCTGTGTGCTTAAATTACAAAGAAATTCTGTAGTTCAAATGAGCATGAAGTTGTTTGGCAAACTGAGATTACATAGCTACAAAACCCTTGGTAGATGATATCTATAAATAGAGGTGTCTAATGTGGAAAGCTTTCTGAACAATATAAACAGGGCTTTTTCAAGAACTGGAGAAGAGGAAAGCCTACAGCATTGATTTAAAAGATTGTAATTAGAATTAGGCTCTGATAATTAGATCCCAGTAGACTGAGTTCAGACTTTCTTTTTCCTCAAACAAAACATAAATGAGTGGAGGATGTCATTTCTGCAAAAATGTAAATAGAAATGGAATTTTAAATAAAGATTGTGAAGCGAAATAAGCCATTTCAGTTCTTGCACCTGGAATCATTTTATAATGAAATGCAAATTAATTCTAAAAATCTCTGACCTCTGTTTTGCTGATTGCAACCTAAAATCACTCATTTGGTTTTTAGAATAAGAGAAAATGCATACCAAGATGAAAGTATTTAGTACGTCTATCTTGGAATTCCATAATAAAAGTAGATGATTGACTTTATGGCTGACTACTTTCACGTTCCCACTGTCAAGAAAGGTCAAAAACCAAGGGTGGAATACTTGGTATGAATTGGGGGTGAACCCACTATAATTATTAAGTCACTAATTGGCTTAGTATTTATTTGTCCTTCACTAGTGAGATCTTACTGGAAGTTTACTTCTTGTGCTTTCTTTCTAAATTTCCGAAAGAAGAAAAACTGGAATCTACTTTTCATCTTTGAAAAATATAAATCTAAGATTTGTTAATTAGCATTTACAAAAAAAGAGGCAAACTTTAACAGTCACACATTGATATTTATGTAAGAAATAGAGTTTATATGATGATAAAAAGTATGTGAGCTTAGTAAGAAGTGAAGGAGCTTTAAATTTCTTTCTGGATGTTACTGCCTAGTTATCTTATTTTCTTTGTAAGTTTGGTGATCAATATTGTCATCAGCTTACCTAGGAAGGAAAAAAAGCTGAAATTTCATTAAAAATATGTGCCACCTGGGGCTGGAGTGGTTGCTCAGTGGTTATAGTGCTTGGTCAGCATGTACAAGTATGCCAGTTCAAACTCCACCACCACATACACAACAAAGTCTCGGAGCAATGAGGAAAAACGAAATAAAAACTGATTCTTTCTTTCTCTCACTGTTCCTCTCTTGTTAAAAAAAAGTGTCACCACAGTTTCTTTCTTTCTTTTTTTTTTTTTAAATCAGTGTAGTTGAAGATGTGGCAGTTTCATAGACATTCATAAAATAGTTATAAGACTGAGAGACTAGAATGAAAATTTTGGATCTAATGAAGATATCTTATTAATTTATGCCCACACCTTTTCTAAAAAGAGTCTGAGATTAAAAAGAGAGAGAGAAGCTATTTATAACAAGAATATCTAGAGTTTATTTAAAAAAAAAACTTAATAGATGTGGAAAATTAGAACATAGCTTCCTCTGGCCCCCACACCCCCCCAAAAATTCATCAGGTGGAATAGTAACAAGGAAACGTAAGAACTTAACATATTTATTACAATTTTCATATACTTAGACTGTGAGCTCCCTAGAGGCAAATACAAATGAAAGTAGTATGTTCCTATTAAGTTTTTTTTATTAGATGGATATAGAGTTACAATTGAGGGGGAAACATTATCAAACATTCAAGAACAAATGTATATATACTTAGTTATCCAGGGCTAATGCCATGTCATGGATGCCCAGCTTGGGTTCCCCATGTTGCTGTTTCCCCCAGAAGAACCCCTGAGTTAAATGGATATCTCCTAGAGGTCAGAGAACTCCTTCTGAGATGATTCCCCCATATTCCCACCCTCCAGGCTCCTAGGTGTTCTTCCTAAGCCCTCCCCCCACCCTCCCCCCACCCTATGCCTCCAAGTATCGTAGGGAGTCATCTCCCTGTTGCATTGGGAATCATACAATTTGAAGTTATTATTAGCTTTGCCATCAAACATACTGCTTCCCCATGTAGTCTAGCTTCCACAGATGAGACAAACCAATCAATTAGCCATTGAGTCTCTGAGATTGGGATACTTCACTTTTGCATAATTCTTTCCATCTCCATCCATTTGATTTCAAAAGGCAAAATATCATCTTCAATAATGGCTGAATAGTATTCCATTGTATATATGTACCAAAGTTTTTGTATCCACTTGTCAAGTGAGGGGCATCTGTGTTGGTTCCATAATCTAGCTATAGTAAATTGAGCTGCTATAAACATTGATGAAGCCATATCACTATAATATGCTGATTCTAACTCTTTTGGGAAAATCTCCAGGAGTGGGATAGCTGGGTCATAAGGTGGTTCCATCCTTAATTTTTTGAGGATTCTCCACACTGCTTTCCATAGTGGCTGAACCAGTTTGCAGTCCCACCAACAGTGTAACAGTGTTCCTCTTTTCCCACAGCCCCACCAGCATCTGTTGTTAGAATTTTTCATTTTTGCCACTCTAACAGGAGTGAGGTGGTATCTCATTAAAGTTTTGATTTGCATTTCACTTATAGCTAATGATGTAGAGCATTTTCTCAAATATTTACAGGCTTTCTGGACTTCCTCTGGTGAGAAGTTTCCTTGTAGATCCATAGCCTATTTATTGATTGGATTATTTGTGATTTTGGTGTTTAGTTCTTGTACTTCCTTGCATATTCTGAATATTAGCCCTCTGTCCGAGGTGTAGCAGGCAAAGGTTTTCTCCCATTCTGTAGGTTCCCTCTTGATGCTCTTCAATAGATCTTTAGCTGTGAAAAAACTTTTTCATTTAATTGCATCCTATTCATTTATTCTTGACTTTACTGCTTGAGCCATGGGAGTTTTGTTAAAGATGTAGCTGCAGACTCCTATGTCCTGTAGTGTTGACCCTACTTCTTTTTCTAGTAAGTTTAAAGTTGTTGGCTTAATATCCAGATCTTTGACCAATTTTGATTTAATTTTTATGCAGGGCAAAAGATAAGGATCCAGCTTCAGTTGTCTGCACATGGCTGTCCAATTTGTCCAGCACCATTTGTTGAACAGGCTGTCTTCCTTCCACACTATGCTTTTGCCCCCTTTATCAAATATCAAATAGTTAAAGATGTGGGGGTTGTCTCAGGAACTTCTATTCTGTTCCACTGATCTTCAGTTCTGTTTTGATTCCAATACCATGCTGTTTTTGCTACTACAGATCTGTAGTATAATTTCAAGTCAGAGATTGAGATACCCCCTACTTCTTCCTTCCTGTAGAGTACTGTTTTGGCTAGTCTGAGTCTCCTGTTATTCCATATGAACTTGAGAATTGCTTTTTCTATATCTGTGAAGAATGCCATTGGTATCTTGATGAGGATTGCATTAAATCTGTATAGGGCTTTGGATAGAATGGCCATTTTTATTATATTGATTCTGCCTAACCATGAGCATGGAATGTTGTTCCATCCACTCAGGTCTTCTATAATTTCTTTTTTAGTGTTTGATAGTTTTCTTTGTAGAGGTCCTTAATATCCTTTGTAAAGTTAATGCCCAAGTATTTCATTTTTTTGGAGGAGATGGTGAATGGGAGAGATTTCCTGATTTCTTCTTCTGTGGATTTGTTGCTGGAGTAAAGGAAAGCTAATGATTTACTGGAGTTGATCTTGTAGCCAGCTATTTGCTAAAATCACCTATAAGCTCTAGGAGTTTTCTGGCCTATGTTATTGGGTCTTCTAGGTATAGGATCATGTCATTAGCGAATAGAGATAACTTAACTTCCTCTTTTCCTATATGAATACCTTTGATTTCCTTGTCTTGACTGATAGCTCTGGCAGGGGTTTCAAGGATTATATTGAACAAGAGTGGGGAAAGCAGACAGCCTTGTCTCGTACCTGAATTAAGATAATGTTGGCTATGGGTCTGTAATAAATGGATCTGATATATTTAAATTATCTTCCCTTGATCCCTAACTTTTCCAGAGTTTTGAGCATAAAGTGGTGTTGAATTTTATCTAATGCCTTCTCTGCATCAATTGAGATGATTATATGATTTTTGTTTTTAATTCTGTTTATGTGGTGAATTACATTTATTGATTTGCTTATGTTGAATCAGACTTGTTTTCCTGGAATGAAGCCCACTTGATCATGGTGTATTATCTTTTTAATGCACTTTTGTATCAGATTAGCTAAAATTTTATTAAGGATTTTTGCATCAATATACATCAGGGAAATTGGTCTGTAGTTTTCTTTTCTTGACATGTCTTTGTTGGGTTTTGGAGTCAGTATAATATTTGCTTCATAAAATGTGTTTGGGAGGGTTCCCACTATATCAATTTCCTGGAAGAGCTTGTAGAGGATCGGTGTTAGTTCTTCTGTGAAGGCTTGGTAGAATTCTGCCATATATCCATCCGGACCTGGGCTTTTCTTTTTTGGGAGAACTTTGATTGCTGTTTCAATATCACTATCTGTGATAGGTTGGTTTAGATTTTCAATGTCCTCCTGTGTTTAAGAGGGGATGTAGTATATGTCCATGAACATGTCCATGTCCTCCAAGTTATCAAACTTGACAGAGTATAGATTTTCAAAATAGGTTCTGATAATCTTCTGGATCTTTGATGAGTCTGTGGTGATATCCCCATTTTC
>PVKS010010219.1:0-36069 GCA_004027875.1 Aplodontia rufa
TTTTCCTGGTTGGGATCCAATGTTATAGGGGTAGCAGTAGGGATTAAGAAGACTTAGAAAGAGTAGTAGCCAATCACCAATACATACACACGAATAAATATTTACATCCACCAACACTAACTTCAGTATTAACTGTACAGCTAGAAAGGGGAAAGAGAGAAAAAAAATCTGTATAATAAAAAAAATACAATACAATACAATAAAATAATATAAAAATAAAAAATAATGAAATAAAAATTTAAAAGCTAAAAAAGTAAAAGAAAATAAAAGTAAAAAATAAATTCTTAATGAAATCTTGGATCTATAGACAATGAGGGCGTCTCTGGGACCTCAATATGAATGTCTCTCAGTCTGTGGCCCCCAGCTGGCCGTCTCCCGGTATAAGTATCATGCTCTCCACAATGTGTGAGCTTGGCCGATGACTGTTTTAGTTAGGAATGGGACCGGATCAGCAATGGTATCTGTGGCTCTGTTCACATCCACAGTCCCGGCTGCTGCTGCTCGCAGCTCCGCCCCTGCAGCCCATTGGAAATTGAGTCCTGGAATTCCTAATGGCGGCCAGCCACCAGGCACCCCAGGGGGCCGCCTCCCAGCACAGCTCTTGTCCCCCACAGAGTGGGAGCTTGGTGGGGGTTTTCTTAGTTACGGACAGGATGGGATTAGCTATGAAATCTATGTTTCTGTCAGACCCACTGGATCGGCTGCTGCTGCTTGTAGCCCTGCCCCTCCAGCCAGTCCGGGACTGTGTCCAGCGAGCTGTGGAACAGAAGGGAGCTGGTCACCGTTCCTGGCAGAACAGACAAAAAACCCCCTATCTCCTCGCTCCTACTGTCGCACCGCTAACACCAAGCAAACAGCTGAAGTACAGCCCTCCTGGCTGGGCAGACAGAACTTTTTCTGCCAGGCAGTCAGCACAGGTAGCCTTCTGTGTCCCTGGCAGGAGGGGGAAAATCCCTCCCCCTTTTTTTTCTTCTCGTGAAAGTCCCAAGACTCAATTCCTTATAAAAGCCTCACAAACTTGTACTAGAAGTTCAAATATAGATTCCCCTGGATGCACCTTGGAAAATTGCGGATGCACTGGATTTTTCCCAAGCAGACCTGGATCCTCAGGAAAAGCTGTCTCCCTTCAGGTTACCATGTTCTTCCTCTGAGAATTTCTTGAAATAACTTAATAAGGAGAGGTATTAATTCCTCTTCAAAAGTGTGGTAAAAATCAGCAGGGAAGCCATCAGATCCTGGGCTTTCCTTCTTTGGTAGAATTTTAATTGCAATAAGGATTTCAGTTCTTGTGATTGAGTTGTTTAGGAATTCAATATCATCTTGTGTCAATTTAGGGATGTTGTACGTGTCAATAAATTTATCCATTTCTTCCAAATTATCAAATTTAGAGGAGTATAGGTTTTCAAAATATGATCTTATAATTTGTTGGATTTCCGTGGGGTCAGTGGTGATCGTTCCCTTTTCATTGGAGATTTTATTGATTTGCTTCATTTCTCTCTTTCTTTTAGTTAGATTTGCTAGGGGTCTATCTTGTTTATTTTTTTCAAAGTACCAGCTCTTTGTTTCATCAATTCTTTTTATTGTTTTTTGTTTGTTTGTTTTTTTTTTTTTGTTCTCAACTTCATTGATTTCAGCTCTGATCTTGAATATTTCCTGTCTTCTGCTGGATTTGGGATTAGAATTGTTCTTCCTTTTTAAGGGCTTTGATATGGAGCATAAGCTTATTGGGATCTCTCTTCTTTTTTAATGTGGGCACTCAGTGCTATAAATGTTCCTCTTAGGAATGCTTTCATGCTGTCCCAGAGGTTTTGATATGTTTTGTCTTCATTTTCATTCTCTTCGAAGAATTTTTGGATTTATTCTCTCATGTCTTCTTGGGTCCATTCTTCATTTAATAAGGTATTAAATAGGATATTATTCAATCTCCATGAATGTGTGTGTTTTATGTTATGATTTTTACTGTTGATTGCTAGGATCATGACATTGTGGTCTGAAAGGATACACAGAATAATACCTGCTTTTTTATATTTGCTGAGATTTCCTTTGTGAACCAGAATATGATCTATTTTGGAAAAGGATCCATGTGCTGCAGAGAAGAAGGTGTATTCTGCTAACTTGGGATAGAAAATTCTAAATATGTCTATTAAGTCCATTTGATTTATGGAGTTATTTAGGCTAGTGATTTCTTTATTGATTTTTTCTTTTGATGATCTGTCTAATGGTGACAGAGGAGTATTGAAGTCTCCCAGTATTATTACGTTGAGGTCCATGAGTGGTTTGATGTCATGAAGTGATTTATTCACATAGTTGGGTGCACTGTTGTTTGGAGAGTAAATATTAACTATGGTTATTTCTTCCTGTTGTAGGGTTCCTTTTAGTACTAAGTAGTGGCCTTCTTTATCTCTTCTGATTGATTTATGTTTGAAATTTACTTTGCTGGATATAAGTATAGCGATGCCAGCTTGCTTTCTTGGACCGTACACATGGTAGATTTTTTTCCCCATCCTTTCACTCTTAATCTGTGGATGTCATTGCCTGTTAAGTGAGTTTCTTGTGAGTAGCATATTGTTGGATTTTGGTTTTTGATCCAGTCTGCAAGTCTGTGTCTTTTGAGTGGCACATTTAAACCATTCACATTCAGTGTTAAAGTAGAAGTGTGTAATTGGTTTATTGTAATTGCTTTGTAATTGTTCATTGTCTTATTTAGCTAGTTCTGTGGTTGTCTTGGTTAGTTATTGATGGGTGATACTTTTACTGAATTTCTTCAGTTTGTGGGTTTTGGTTATCAATTACTTGTTCTGTCAGGAGAGTTTCCTTGAGAATTCTTTGTAAGGCAGGTTTTCTGTTTATGAATGCTGCCAGTTTTGTCTTATCATGAAAAGTTCTTATTTCTCCATTAAAATTAAAGCTGTTTTGCCTGGTATAGAATTCTTGGCTGTATGTTGTGGTCATTCAAGTGTTGAAAGATATTTTTCCAAGACCTTTTTGCCTCCAGAGTCTGGGTTGAAAAGTCACAAACAATTCTTATCGGTTTACCTCTGAATGTGATTTGGCATTTCTCCCTTGCTGCTTTTAATATTGTTTCCTTGGTATTCCTGTTGTGCATTTTGTATATGATGTGTCTTGATGAGTTTCTCCTTTGATTAGGCCTATTGGGTGTCCTATAAGCTTCCTGGATGAGCATGTGTGATTTTCTTTTTTTATGAGAAGAGTTTTCTTTCACAATTTCTTTGAGAATGTTCCTCATACCATTCATGTGTGTCTTAATTTCTTCCTGTATCCCAATTACTCTCACATTGTTTCTTCTCATTTCAGCCCAGACATTTTTAAAATTCTGGTCGTGTTCTCTTATTTGTTTTTCTTTTTTGTTTTCAGTGCACTCTAGCTTGGTCAGCCTGTCCTTGTTGTCAGATGTTCTTTCTTCAATAGCAGAGATTCTATTTTCTACTGAAGTTCGTCTATTATTAAATTCTTGAATGGTCCCTCTCATGTCATTGACTGCAGGTTTTAGATCTGATACTTCCTTTTTGAGAATATTGATTTCTTTAATGATAGAGTTTCTCAACTCTTGTGTTTTCTCATTTATACCCTTCATTATCTCTTCTTTTAATTCATTGTTCCTTTTTGTTATCAGCTCACTGATAAATTGTTCTAGATTTTTATCCCAGTCCCCAGCCATAGCCCCCTTACTAGGGGAGTTATGGGATTGCTGTGTACCTCTTCGAGCTTGATTTCTTATATCTGAAGAGACTCTTATCACTAATTTGACTGGAGAACCCTTTGTGGAAGCAATATAAGACTCAGGGGTTCTTTTTCCTATCCCCCTTCCCTTAAGTATTAAGCTGTTGGATTGGAAAATTTGTCCAGTCTCTTACTTTTGATGGGGTGTTGTCAGGAAAGTTGATTTCAGAAGTCTACCCCCTTTACTGTGAACTCTTAGTTACTCTTAAAAATTTCCAACACCTCATGTGATAATAGAAAATTGTCAGTATGTATAACCAAAGCTTACAATAAGCAGTATTAAATTAATTATTTAGAACAGACTATAATAGATTTTTGAATTAAGCCTATGAAACTAAGGATAGTGATAAACAATATTTTCAGTGACACTAGTATTTAACTATCACATATGTCAGACTTCAAAAACATACAAGATGGTGGGTCCATCACTACTTTTTTGAGGATCCTCCACACTGCTTTTCAGAGTGGCTGTACTAGTCTACAGTTCCACCAACAGTGTGCTAGTTGTTCTACCTCCCCACTAACCCTCTAGCATCTGTTATTATTTGTTCTTCATTTTTGCCAATCTGACTGAAGTGAGGTGAAATCTTAAAGTAGTTTTGATTTGCATTTCTCTAATTACTAGTGATTTAGAACACTTTCTCATGTATTCATTGGCTAGCTCAATTTCCTCTGTTGAGAAGTTTCTGTTTAGCACTTTGGCCCATTTCTTGATTGGATTGCTTGTGTTTTTGATATTAAGTTTTTTGAGTACTTTGTGAATTCTGGATAGTAATACCCTGTCAGAAGAATCACAGGCCATGGTTATCTCCCATTCTGTAGGTTCTCTCTTGAGAATTTTGATCAGTTCCTTGGCTGAGCAAAAGCTTTTTAGCTTAATGTCATCCCACTCATTGATTTTTGACTTTAATTCTTTCACTTTAGGAGTCTTGTTGAGAAAATCTTTGTCTTCTCCTAAATGATAGAGTATTGATCCTAACTTTTCTTCTAGAAGTTTTATGATTGCTGGTTTAATTCCTAATTCTGGATTCATTTATATTTGATTTTAGTTCAGGGTGAGAGATAGGGATCTAATTTCAACTTCCTGCAAAAGTCTGTCTAATTTGTTCAGCACCATTTGTTGAATAGGCTGTCTCTCCTCCATGTTATATTTTGTCCCCCTTTGTCAAAGATTAGTTGTTTAAAGATTTGTAGGTTTATTTCAGACTTTTCTATTCTAATTTCCATTGGTCTTCATTCCTATTTTGATACCGGTACCATGCTGTTTTTAATACTACAACTCTATAGCATAGATCTGGTATTGTAAATCCACCTGTTTTGTCTTTCTTGCTTAGTAATGTTTTGGATATTCTTGTTCCAAATGAATTTGAGAATTGCTTTTCCTATATCTGTAGAGAATCACATTGGTATCTTGCTAGGGATTGCATTGAATCTCTATAGTGCTTTAGGCAGTATAGAAATTTTAATTATATTAATTCTGCATAACCAAGTGCATGGAATATCTTTCTATTTTCTCGGGTCTTCTTGGATTTTTTTCTTCATTGTTTGATAATTTTTGTTGTAGAGGTCTTTGACTTCCCTGGTTAGACAATTCCCACGTATTTTATTCTTTTTGAGGATATTATGAATGGGACGGATTTTCTGATTTCTTCTTCTGCCCTATTACAGCTATTGATTTATGAGTATTGATCTTATAGCCTGCCAGTTTGCTAAATCTGTTTATAAGCTCAAGCAGTTTTGTGGTGGAGTTTTTTTTTTGGATCTTCCAGATACAGGATCATGTCACCAGCAAATAGGGATAGTTTGACTTCCTCTCCTCCTATTGTTATCCCTTTGATTTCCTTCTCTTTTGTGATTGCTCTGTCCAGGGCCTCAATAACTATATTGAATAAAAGTGGTGAGAGTGGACAACCTTGTCTTGTTTTCAGGTTTAGTGGAAATGCTTTCAGCTTTTCTCCATTTACTATTATATTAGCTGAGGGTTTGGTATATATATAATATATATATCTTAAATATATATATATATATATATATTTAAGATAAGTTCCTTTAACCTCTATCTTTTCTGGAGTTTTGAGCATAAAAGGGTGCTGAATTTATCAAAGGTCTTTTCTGTGTCAATTGAGATGATCATATAGTTTTTGTTTTTAATTCTGTGTAAGTGATGAATTACATTAATTGATTTGCATATGTTGAACCAGCCTTGCATCTCTGGAATGAAGCCCATTTGATCATGATGAATTCTATTCTTGTGTTTTTAAATACAGTTTGCTAGAACCTTATTAAGGATTTTTGCATCAATGTTCATGAGGGATATTGGTCTGTAGTTTTCTTTTTTTGATGTGTGTTTGTTGGGTTTTGGCATCAGAGTTATGGTTGCCTCATTAAAAAGTGCTTGGGAAAGTTCCTTCCTTTACAATTTCTTGGAATAGATTAAGAAGAAGAGGTATTAACTTCTCCTTGTAGGTGTGGTAAAACTCAGTGGGGAATCCATCAGGTCCTGCACTTTTGTTCTTTTATTTGCTGTATGGATTTCAGTGCCTGTTATTGGGCTGTTTTTGATTTCAATATCATCCTGTGTCAATTTAGGGATGTAGTATGTGTCTAGAAATTTTTCCATGTCTTCCAGATTATCTAATTTAGACCAGTATAGTTTTTCAAATTATGTTCTTATAATTTGTTAGATTTCCATGGGGTTGGTGGTGATTGCTACCTTTTCATTGGTGATTTTATTGATTTGCTTCATTTCCCTCCTTCGTTAGTGAGATTGGCTAGGAGTCTATCAATTTTATTTTTTTTTTGAAGTACCAACTCTTTGTTTCATAATTCTTTTTATTGTTTTTTTTTTTGTTCTCACTTTCATTGATATCAGCTTTGATTTTAATTATTTCCTGTCTTCCACTGGCTTTGGGATTAGATTGTTCTTCCTTTTGTAGGGATTTGATGTGGAGTATAAGTTTATTTAATTGCGATCTTTCCTCATTTTTAATGTAGGCACTCAGTGCTATATATTTTCCTGTTAAGAATGCTTTCATGCTGTCCCAAAGGTTTTGATATGTTGAGTCTTCATTCTCATTCTCTTCCAAGAATTTCTTGATTTCTGTTCTCATGTCTTCTTGTATCCATTCTTCATTTAATAAGGTATTAAATTCAATCTCTGTGTATATGTGTGTTTTCTGTTATGATTTCTGCTGTTAATTGCTTGGTCATGGCATTATGGTTTCATAGGATACATGGAATAATATCTATTTTTTTGTATTTACTGAGATTTCCTTTGTGAACTTGAATATGGTCTATTTTGGAGAAGGTTCCGTGTTCTGCTGAGAAGCTGTATTCAGCTGATTTGGGGTGGAATATTGTATAGATATCTATTAAGTGCATTTGATTTATGGAGCTGTTTAGACTGGAGATTTCTATATTGTTTTGTTTTGTTTTGATAATCTGTCTATTGGTGATAGAGGAGTGTTGAAATATCCCAGTTTTATTGTGTTGAGGTCCTCAAGTAGTTTTATGTCATGGAGTAATTTATTCACATAGTTGGGAGCATTGTTGTTTGGAGAGTGTATGTTTACTGTGGTTATATCTTCCTTTTGTATTGTTCCCTTTACTTCTGTGTAGTGGCCTTCTTTATTTCTTCTGATTAGTTTACATTTGAAACCCACTTTGTCAGATGTAAGTATTGCAACACTAGCTTGCTTTCTAGGGATGTAAGCGTGGTAGAATTTTTTCCATCCTTTCACCCTCAATCTGTGGATATCATTGGCTGTAAGGTGGGTCTCTTGTAAGCAGCATATTGTTGGATTTTGTTTTTTAATTCAATCTGCTGTCTGTATTTTTTGAATGGTATTTGAGACCATTTGCATTCAGTATTAGAATAAAAGGTGGTTGTGGTTCATAATCATTGCATTTTATTACTAAGTTCTGTGCTGTCTTGGTTGGGTGTTGATAGCATATACCTTCATTGAATTTTTTCTTTTATGAGTTTTGGATAGCTTTTGCTTTTTCTTCTATCTGGACTTTATCTTTGAGGATTCTTTGTAAAACTGGTTTTCTATTCATGAATGCTGCAAGTTTGTTCATATTGTGATAAGTTCTTATTTCCCCCTCGAATTAGAAGCTTAGTTTTGCTGGGTATGCTATTCTTGGCGGCATGTTGTGGTCTTTCAGACATTGAAAGATCTCCTTCTGGGGCTGGAGTGGTGGCTTGGTGGTTATGGTGCTTGCCCAGCATGTGCAAGTACATGGGTTCAAATCCCAGCACCAATGTACGGAACTAAGTGTCAGAGCATCGAACGCTATGTGAAAAACTTGATAAAAATTTATTCTCTTCTCTGTCCTCCATGAGATATCCATTTAACTCAGGAGTTCTTCTGGGGAACCCAAGCTGGGCATCCATGATATGGCATTAACCCTGGATAACTAAGTATATATACATTGGTTCTTGAATGTTTGATAATGTTTCCCCCTCAATTGTATCTCTCTATCCATTTAATAAAAAAATTGATTCTGTCTCTCTTTCTTTTTCACTGTCCTTCTCTCTTTAAAAAAGAAAAAGAAAAAAAAAAAAAAGAAAGATGTCCTTCCAGAATCTTCTTGCTTTCAGAGTCTGAGCTGAAAAGTCAGAGGTAATTCTTATTGGTCTGCCTCTGAATGTTTGTTGATGCTTCTCCCTTGCAGCTTTTAATATTCTTTCCTTGATTTCCCTATTGTATATTTTGAATATGATGTGTCAGCGTTAGCTTCTCATTTGATTAGGCCAATTGCATGTCCTGTAAACTTCCAGAATGAGCATATCTGACCTTCTTTTTATATGGGAAAATTTTACTTTAATTATTTCATTGAGAATGTGCCTTATACCGTTCATTTGGATTTCGTTTTCTTCCTGTTTCCCAATTTCTCTTATATTGTTTCTTCTAGTTTTATCCCAGACATTATAAAAATTCTGTTGGTGTTCTGTGAGTTGTTTTTCTTTTTTGTCATCTATGGGCTCAAATTTGCTCAGCCTGTCCTCATTGTCAGAAGTTCATTCTTCAATAGCTGAGGTTCTATTTTCTACAGAAGTTAATTTATTATTAAATTCTTCCATGGTTCCTCTCATGTCATTAACTGCAGATTTTAGTTCTATTACTTCCTTTTTGAGTATGTCTATTTGTTTGATAATAGAGGTTTTCAACTCTTGAGTTTTCTTACTTAGTCCCTTCATGAAATCTTCTTTTAGTTCATTATTCTTTTTAGTTAGCAGATCATTGATAATTTGTTTTAGATTTTCATCCCACTCCCTGACCATGGGCTTCTTGCTAAAGTTTGCAGGTTTGAGGTGACCCTCTTCTAGTTTTATTCATCAACTTTGAAAAACTTCTTATGGATCTTTGAATTGGGGTTCCCTGTGTGGAAGCAAGACAAGACTCTAGGTTCTTCTTCCTTACATGTCAAAGGTTAGGTCAGATACCACCTCTCTGATGACCACTTTCTTCCAGAAAGCTATTTTTGCTTTGAGCCTTGTTCTGCTGCACCTTTTGGATCTAGGTTCCAGGTCTTGGACTTGGTTTCTGCTGGGGTTGCTGAGCAGCCCACTGCGTTGTTGAAGGTATGTGGTAGGGATGTGTCACTGGGTGCTAGGGTCCTAGATGCATTGGGTGGGGCAGAATGGACCAACCTATATGCTGTGCTGGGATCTGGGATCCTTGATGGTAGGATAGGCCCAATATATCTAGACCCAGCAGGTGTGCATGACAGCTGGGTGGTGTCTGGGTGTGGGGTCCTTGGAGATGTTAAGTATGCCTGCTGTGATAGGACTGGAGTCCTGGGCATGCACGGGTGTGGGTGGGGTCTGCTTAGGCTTCTTCTTGCTCCTTAAATTGAAGCAAATTTTTGACCTGAGATCTCTATCTGGTTGTTTTTCTTTGGGTCTTTGGTGTTGGATTGGGAGGTTTGTCCTTTTCCTTACTTGAGTTGGGTTTTTTTTGGGTAAGTTGAGTTCAGAAAGTCAATCCCTAACCTGTGAAGTCAGCATCCCTTAAAATTTCCAGCTCCTCATGAGCTAATAGGAGATCAATAATATGAACAACCAATGCATACAATAAATGGTATTAAATTGGTTATTTAGTACTGACTATATCACAATGTTAAATTTCACCTGTGAAATAAATGGTAGAGTTAGTCATTACTTTCAGTGACAATAGTATTTAATTATCATCTATGTCAGGCTTCAAAACATACATAGTTATTGAGTTTGGCATTCACAGTGGTAACTGTGCATGCCAGGAAGTGCCATAACCACCAAGCCACCACTCCAGCCCCTTAAAATACACGAATAACTAACCGTGCTATTTCTATTTGGATACAATCATAGTAGTACATTTTAAAGTAGTAAAATAAATTATCAGTTTATTTTTGAACTTTTATTTATAATAAAGGCAATTATTTTCTCTAACATTTGATCCTACAGACAGATGATCTCATTTAGTGGGGGTAAGTTGGAGAGAAAAGGACAGTCTGATAAACATGGGTAGACTAAAGACACATTTTGTAGAGTTATAAACATTTTGAAGGTTTGCAGATTTTTGTGTGTTTTTAAATGATGTGTAGATATGACAGGGAGGTATGTTCATGTTTAAATGTGTTTATTTGAGGTTTCTATGTGAAACCTCAAATTGCTTCATATTTAGGTATGAAGCCAAGAAAAGTGGTCTGTATAGCTACAGGAATCACCAGCCCTGAGGTAGTAATTGAAACCACAAGAATGGCTGTGATTATTCTGGGAGAGTCCATAGAGTGGGGAACAGTGAATTATTTATTAATATCATTAAAAGTACTAGGATAATAACCTCTCCATTTTATAGATGAGAAACTGGTACCTGCCACCAGAAAGATTTGGAGATTTGCAAGGGAGGGAAAATTGGAACTTGAAACTAGATCTGATTCCAAGTTTAGCTTTCTTTTCAATATATTTGTCTCAAAATAAAAAAAAAAAGTTGCTTAGAGGAAATTTAGGGACAATTTGTTTTAGAATACCCCCTGAGGAACAATCCAAATACTGATTTCTCTCTTTGTGTAGATTCTGGATGAACATATTTATCAGTTATTTTGTCTACACATTTGTTCTATTATAGGGTGGGAATTATTAAAAATTCATCACCTCACAAAATTTTTTGATTCTACGTTCATGGCAGGTTAATGTAAAACACTACCCATCTCTAACTTGGTGACATTTTTGGAATGATTAGCAGATGAAGACTTAGTCCATGCACATTAAGAGAGAGCACAGGAACTGTTGGGCATATAAACAGAGACTGAATGGGTTGTTCTTACAGTCACAAAGCAAACGTAGCATTATCAGTATGTGTTCTCATTGTTTACCTAACCATGGAGGATAATAACATACACTCTTCCATGTTTGAGCATTAGCGTTCGTTGTGAAATAAGTTTTATTTACTGCTTTATAACTGTTGTTAACTCACTCAGTCATTTTTAAATCTTTGTTTTCCTTAGAAACTGGCTTACACAAAGGAAGCCATAAGCAGGTAAGGATCTTTTATCCTCCCTAAATTCATGTTTGACAACATAGATGTGTCATACCTACTTCAAGACTCACCCCAAATTTAATGGTTCTTTTTCTGTTTTCTTACCAGTTTCTGCAATGACCAGGCCTGTGGGTAAGTCTCTGATTCCTCTCTTCATCTGAGGCCACTTCCCTTTCCAGAATACCACCACAGCCCCTATGCTTATCTATTGACTGACCTGACCAAAAGGCAGATTTGTTCTCTCCAAAAAACAGGTTTATGGTTTGACCTGTGGAACAGTCTGTTGTTGTTGAGATTTAAGGCCAACAGTGAAATTGTTTTGAAATGATATACCTTAGTGGAGGATAGTTTATTAAACGATGGGTGATGGTATAGATAACTCTCTTGACTATTTATGATTATGTACTTTTTTTAAATTCGCTCAACATAGTAATACATATAGGAGGGTATCATTGCTATATAATCATGTTCACATACATAGTGACAGAGCAAGCCAAGGCTGATGTCAGTTCATGATCCCGATCCCATGTTTCCCTTAATTTACTCCCATGTTAGTTGGGCTTCTCATGGAAGTCAAAGGTTCCCTGCTGATCTGATAACTCACACTACTCCCTCCCTCCAGCTGCCTTAATATCCCTTTATTCCCACCCCATCTCCCTGCCTCCTTCCCTTCATTCCCCAGCATCATAGGCAAAGTTCCCCCTGTTTGTGTAAAAATTCACGCATGTTGAGGTTATTATTAGCTTAGCCTACTTTCAGTCTGTTTCTCATTGTATTCTAGCTTCCACATATGAGAGAAAACATTTAGCCCTTGAGTCTCTGAGTTTGGGATATTTCACTTAGCATAATTTTTTCCATCTCCATCCATTTGGCTCCAAATGCCATGATATCATTCTCTCTAATAGCAGAGTAGAATTCCATTATATATATATGTACCACAGTTTTTGAATCCACTCATCCAGTGAGGGGCATCTGGGTTGGTTCCATAGTTTAGCTATAGTAAATTGAGCTGCTATAAACATTGATGAAACTGTATTTGTATAATATGCCAATTCTAGCTCTTTTGGGAAAATACCCAGGAATGGGATGGCTGGGTCATAAGGTGATTCCAGGCCTAGTTTTTTGATGAGTCTCCACACTGCTTTCCAAAGTGGTTGTACAAGCTTGCCGTCCCACCAACAATGTGAAAGTGTTCCTCTTTTCCCACAATCCCTCCAGTATCTGTCATTGTTTGTGTCCTTCATTTTTGCCACTCTGACAGGAGTAAGGTAGAATCTCAGTGAAGTTTTGATTTGCATTTCTCTGATTGCTAGTGATGTAGTAATATTTCTCACAAAATATTTCTCACATATTTATGGGCCTTTTGGACTTCCTCCATTGAGAAATTTCTATTTAGCTCCCTGGCCCATTTATTGATTGGATTCTTTGTGGCTTTGGTGTTCAGTTTTTTGAGTTCTTTCTATATTCTGGGTATTAGCCCTCTGTTAGAGGCATAGCAGGCAAAGATTTTCTCCCATTCTGTAGGTTCTCTCTTGACACTTTTGACTAATTCTTTATCTGTGCAGAAGCTTTTTATTTTAATGGCATCCCGTTAATTTATTCTTGGCTTTAATGCTTACGCTATGGGAGTCTTGTTAAAAGGAAGGTGTTGTCAACACCTGTGTTGTGTAGTGTTGATCCTATTTTTTCTTCAGGCGGTTGTATAGTTGCTGGTTTAATTTCCAGATCCTTGAGCCATTTTTATTTGATTCTTTTTTTTTTTTTAAGAGAGGGAGGAACAGTGAGAGAGAGAAAGAGAGAATCAATTTTATTTAATTTTTCACATGACTTTCGTTGCTCTAACACTTTGTTGTGTACATGGTGCTGGGGTTTGAACTTGTGACCTTGCGCATTCAAGTGCCTCAACCACTGAGCCACTGCTCCAGCCCCTTGATTTGATTTTTGTGCAGGGTGAGAGGCAAGGATCCAATTTCAGTTGTCTGCATGTGGCTGACTAGTTTATCCAGCATCATTTGTTGGACAGGCTGTCCTTTTTCCACACTATGTTTTTGTCCCCTTTATCAAATATCAGATGGTTAAAGATTTGACGGTTTGTCTCAATATCGTCTATTCTGTTCCATTGGTCTTCATTTCTGTTTTGATACCAATAACACAATTATTTTTTTGTTATAATAGCCCTGTAATATAATTTCAAGTCAGGAATTGTGACACCTCCTGCTTCTTCTTTCTTGCTTAAAATGTTTTGGCTATTCTGGGCCTTCTGTTATTCCATATGAATTTGAGAACTGCTTTTTCTGTATCTGTGAAGAATGTCATTGGTATCTTGATGAGGATTGCATTGAATCTGTATAGGGCTTTTGGTAGAATGGCCATTTTGATTATATTGATTCTGCCTAACGAAGAACATGGAATATTTTTCTGTCTACTCAGGTCATCTGCAAGTTCTTTTTATAATGTTCGATAGTTTTCATTGTAGAGGTCCTTTCTATCCTTTGCTAGATTGATGCCCAAGTACTTTATGCATTTTGAGGAAATTGTGAATGGTACAGACTTCCTGATTTCTTCTTCAGTGGAATTGTTGGGGAGTATAAGAAAGCTAATCATTTATGAGTGTTGATCTTATAGCCAGCCACTTTGCTGAAATTGTTTATAAGCTCTAGGAGACTTCTGGTTAAGCTTATTGGGTCTTCTAGATATAAGATCATGTCATCAGTAAATAGAGACATCTTGACTTCCTCTTTTCCTATTTGAATTCCTTTGATTTCCTTCTCATGTCTGATAGCTCTGGCTAGGGTTTCAAGGACTATATTAAATAAGAGTAGTAAAAATGGACATCCTTGTCTTGTTCCTGAATTCAGTGGAAATGCTTTCAGTCTTTCTCCATTAAGCATAATGTTGGCTATGGGTGTGTCATAAATGGCTCTTACAAAATTAAAGTATCTTCCTTTGATCTCTATCTTCTCCAGAGTTTTGAGCATTAATGGGCACAGAATTTTATCAATGGCCTTTTCTGCATTAATTTAGATGGTTATACGATTTTTATTTTTAATTCTGTTTAAGTAGTGAATATATTTATTGATTTGTGTATGTTGTACTAGCCCTGTTTACCTGGAATGAAGCCCACTTGATCATGGTGTATTATCTTTTTGATGTATTTTTGGATCTGAATAGCTAGAATTTTATTAAGGATTTTTGCAACTGTGGTCATTAGGGAAATTGATCTGTAGTTTTCTTTTCTTGAAGTATCTTTGTTGGGTTTTGGTATCAGGGTTATATTTGTTTCATAAAAAGTGTTTGGGAGGGTTCCAACCCTTTCAATTTCATGGAAAAGCTTGCAGAGTATTGGTGTTAATTCTTCTGTAAAGGTCTGGTAGAATTCTTTCATGAATCCATCAGGTCCTGGGCTTTTCTTTTTTGGAAGGCTTGATTGATGTTTTGATTTTGCTACCTGAGATGTGTTGGTTTAGAATTTCAATGTCCTCCTGTGTTTATTTTGGAATGTTGTATATGTCAAGATATTTGTCCTTCTCTTCCTGATTATCAAACTTTGCAGAGTATAATTTTTCAAAATAAGCTCTGATAATCTGGATTTTGGTTGAGTCAGTAGTGATATCTCCATTTTTGTCTTTGATTTTGCTGATTTGCTTTACTTCAGTCTTCCTTTTGGTGAGGTTGGGAAGGGGTCTGTCAATCTTATTTATTTTTTTAAAGAACAAACTCTTTTCTCTTGTTGATAATTTTTATTTTTTTAATTCTCAATTTCATTCATTTCAGCTCTGATCTTTATTATTTCTTGTCTTCTATTAGGTTTGGGATTGGATTGTTCTTCTTTTTGTAGGGATTTGAGTTAGAGCAGAAGCAGAAGTCTATTTTTTTTGGCTCTTTCCTGATTTTTGATGAAGGCACTCAGTGCTATAAATTTACCTCTTAAGAATGCTTTCATGCTCTCCCAGAGATTTTGATATGTTTTTTTGTCATTCTCATTCATTTCCAAGAATTTCTTGATTTCTGTTCTCATTACCTCTTTGATCCATTCTTCTTTTAAGAAGGTATTATTCAATTTCCAAGTATTTCAGTAGTTTCTGTTGTTTTTCTTGCTGTTAATTGCTAAAATCATACCATTGTGGTCTGACAGGATACATGGGACTATATCAATTTTTTTATATTTGTTAAGATTAGCTTTGTGAACTGAGATATGGTCTATTTTGGAGAAGTATCCATGAGTGACTGAGAAGAAGGTAAATTCAGCCAGTTTGGGATGGAATATTCTGTAAATGTCTTTTAAGTCCATTTGATTTATGGAGTTGTTTAGGTTAGAGATAGGTTTATTGAGTTTTTGCTTTGATGATCTATCTATTGTTGATAATGGTGTATTAAGTCCCCCAGTATTTTTGTGTTGATATCAATGAGGGGTTTAATGTCCTTGAGTACTTTTTCCATATATTTGGGAGGGTTGTGATTGGGCGTGTAAATGTTAACTATCATTATGTCTTCTTGATGAATTGTTCCTTTTACTATGATATAGTGACCCTTTTTTTCCTTTCTGACTAGTTTTTGGTCAAAATTAAGTTTATCAGATATAAGGATCTCAATGCCAGCTTGCTTTTTTTGGGCCACAAGCCTGGTAGACATTTTGCCAACCTTTCACCTTCAGTCTGTGTCTATTTTTTATTGTGAGGTGTGTCTCCTGTAGGCCGCATATTGTTGGATTTTGTTTTTTGATCCGGGAGCGAATCTGTGTCTTTGATTGGGGCATTGAGTCCATTCATATGTAGAGTTAGAATAGATATTGGAATCTGGATCCCTGACCTTTTGACTACTGCTGTGTTTTGCGCCATCTTGGATATCTTTTAGTGTGTTTGTGATAATTGACTTTCTTCCTTTTAAGGATTTTGGAAGTTGTTTGCATGTTTCTCTGAATAAAGTATGTCATTGAAAATTTTCTGTAGCACAGGCTTTGTGTTCATGTACCTTGCTAGCTTGAATTTATCATTGAAGTATTTAATTTCCCTGTCACATTTAAAGCCAAGTTTTGCAGGGTATATTATCTTTGGCTGAAAATTGTTTTCTTTTAGCATTTGAAGAATGTCATTCCATGTTCTCCTGTCCTTTATTGTCTGATCTGAGAAATCCGTAGTAATCCTACTTGGTCTGACTCTGAATGTGATTTGGTGATTTTACATTGTTGCTTTTAGGATCCTTTCCTTGATTTCTCTTTTATTCATTTTATAAATGATGTGTCTTGGTGAATTTCTCATTTGTGTTGGTCTGTTTGGTGTCTACACGCATTGAATTTGATTTTCTGGATCAATTCTGATATGGGGAAAATTCTCCTTGGCAATTTCTCTTAGAAGGTTCTTAATGCTCCTTGTTTGTTTTTCAATGTTTTCTTCAATATCAGTTACTCTCATGTTATTTCTTCTCATCTCTTCAAATTCTACCTGAAAGTTCTCATTATGCACAATAAGTTTGTTTTCTTGTCTGTCCTCCTTGAACTCTACATTGCTCAGCCTGTCTTTATTATCTGATGTTCATTCTTTGAGAGCCGAGGTTCTAGTTCTATTGAGTTTACTCTGGTGGTAGTATCTTCCAATGAGCTTTTGGTTTGGTTGACAGTATTTTTGAATTCTAAGAGCTCTACTACATCTCTTTTCAGAATGTCTAGCTCTTTATACATGTGGTCTCTCATCTCCTGAAATTTTTCTCTTATCTCTTTCTTTAATTCTTTTCATTCTTTGATTGAATTAGTAATCATATTGTTGATACATTTTTCTAGGTTTTCATTTATGACCCTGACTATGGACACCTTGGAAGGGGAGTTGTGGGGTTGAGGTGAAAGAATGTTTCCCTTTTTCCTCATTTTCATTTACAGGGAGTGTGGCTTGAGATCCAACACTGAATAATTCTCTTGGGGGCTTTGTTGATGGTATTGGAGCTTTTTATCTCATTGTTTAGTTGGGGTACAATTTGGGTAGCAAAGTTCAATGGCTGGCACTCCAATCTGTGAAATATTATGGACCTTTAGGTTTTCCAACACCTCAGAGGAAAGGGGGTACAAGTCAATAAGTGAAGCCAATGCATACACCAGACAATGTTGACTGTAGCTGTTACAGTGTTGATTAGCACTTATATGAGCAATGGGATTAGCAGTCTTCTTCTTTGATAGCTTTCACACTATACTTGGTTATCATACAAACACCCATTTTTAAGTATGGTACTCACTTCAGTTTACCAGGACCTCATCCTCATGGTTAAATCTTCCCAAAACAAATTTGATTCCAATCCAAGCATAAACTCCTAGTCATGGGTGCCCTTCAGTGGTCTCAGTCTGTCACCTCCTTTTTCTTTTGACCTGAAGGTGGCCTCCTTCTCCCAGGCATCTCCTAGGTCTACGCTTGGGACTGGGGCCCTCTCCAGGGCAGCTCTGTCCTCCAGAAACCTGCAATCCATGGGTGGAGAGGGTCCCCACTTCCTCTCCTGTCTTCCCCACTCCCGCAATTCCACACCTTCCTATTCATGGGTTCCAGTGCCTACCTGGTCCCTTTGCACAGGTGTGTGGTCCACAAAGACTCCCACAGCTTCCAACCAAGCTGAAAGGGGAAAGCAGGTGCATGATTATTGTCTTAAAACACAGGAAACTTGATGATTTCATCAGTGTTATAATTGTGGCTCTCTTGCCTTTAGGCATAGGTCTAAGATCATTTATGGTTCCTAGTTGTACAAAGTGGATCATGGAAAGTGAGCTATTTTTGGCCTATGGCAAAAGATTTCCAGTTCTGTCTATCCTCAGAATATCTAGATTATGCTAGTGTGTGGGTGATTGGATAGGATAGCACCACCAGATTGAAAGTCAAGTAAATGAGTTAGTGTCCAGAGATCCAGCCCAAATGGCGGAGTCAAGGCAGAAGTATAGTTGGAGTATATATGTGGGTTATTGTGGGGTATATCTAGGTTTCAGATTGAACACAAACGAATAAAACGGAAGTGGGACTTTGTATGGGTCTTATTCATATAGCTGATAATAATACTGAGTCTATGCTGGGGTTTGAGATTGGGCATCTACTTTCATATAGGGCCTTGTTCTTCACACTGAGAGACAGAGTTCAGAGTTTCGTTATGATTGCCATTGCAGTAAACAGTGGACTAAATACTATGGTGCATCCTTACCAGTCCCAGTGATTTTCACACTTGAATGAATAGTGTGGTAAAGGGCTCTGTTGATTAGGAGATAGGGGTAGAGATTTGAATAGGGGTTTGAAATGATGAGGAGCTTAAAGGAACTTGATTATTCCTGCAATCCCCATACCAATTATTTTAGGGTTCTCAGAGCTGCTTGATCTTTTTGTGTGATTGGAAAAGTTGCAAGGCAGGGGGAAGACAGAGCAAAAGGTCCATTGTGCTGCCTATCAGGAGTCTGTTGTGCTGGAGAGTTCTGGGTTGGAGTTGCTTATTCAGAGGCCTATATTGATGAAGGGTAGCATTTGATGGATGTATATTTGTTATCTGTGAATTTGCTAGACTGGTTGGCATTGAACTTTTTTCTCTGCCTGATTATTTATAAACAGAAGGCCTTGCTCATTTAGGAAGCCTTAGGCCAGCAGTTTGTAACATTGGCTGTACTATGTCCCACTACCAGAGATTGATTTGCAGTATGATCTGGGTGTGGGGACTTTTAAAAGGATCATCAGCTGATTCCAGGAAAAAGTAAACACAAGTAATAAGCATCATTCATCTCCTGGAACAGATGATTCTAAAATGTGTCTAGAAGTTCTACCAAAAGGACTTTCATAGACTAGCATGTTTGTTCTGAATGAGAAAAAAAATTATCATCATATAAATATTAAAATGAATTGTTGTCCATTATTTAATATTTTTAAAAGGGAGTGAAATAGTATTCTAGATGTCATATAGCCACATTTTCTATGCTCATGTAAAAGATTATTTTAGGAAAATGTTTTCTAAAATTCCCTCAGAAGATTCATTGCTTGTAAAGTATAGCCTTTCAATAAGCATCTTAATATGCATTTCTACTTTTTTTTTTTTTACCTAAAGCCAATTGCTTCTTAGCAATATTCTCTAACCATCTCTCAGTCTGTGATTCTAATGATAGAGTTGGAAGGAACCTTACAAATCATCACATCCAACTTTCACAGTTTACTGGGTCCAGAATGACTTATCTAAGCTCTCTAGTTCAGTGTGCCCAAAGTAAAATTAATTATTTCCTCAACAGTCTGTTTCTTTTTGGGTTTTCCTCACCAGTCAATGTCACTATCATCAACCTAATTGCCTGAATTACTCTCTCCTTTGCTTTCTTTTCCCCTTTTCTTCTATTTCCTAGTTCTCTTTCTCTCTGTGTTTTTGGTACTGGGGTTGGAACCTAGGGATGCTTTACCACTGAGTTATATTTCCTGTCCTTTTTACTTATATTTTTTTTTCAAGGGGGTGAATGGGAATCAATTGGTCTTTTTATTTCTTTTCAAGCAGGGGAGGTAGAAATCAGTTTTATTTATTTTTTCATCTGGCCATTATTTCTCCAATACTCATTTGTGTATGTGGTGCTGGGGATTGAACCTGGGTCCTTGTGCATGCCAGGCAAATGTTCCAACTGCTGAGCCACTGCTTCAGCCCTGAGAAAGGGTCTTATTAAGTTTGCTTTAGGGACTTGCTGAATTGCTGAGGCTGGCCTTGAATTTGCCATCCTTATGCCTCAGCCTCCCAAGTTTCTGGGATTATAGGAATGCACTACCATGCCTGGTATATTTCCTATCAGCTCTTAAGTCCATCCATTTCTTTCTGACTTCACTTTCCTTACTCTAGTTCGTATGACCAACACCTTTTTCCTGGTACAAAGGCTTGCCCCAATATGTCACTCTACCTTTCCCTGAGCTACTTTCTACACTTTTGTCAGAGATCATTCAAAAGAAGAAATACAATCATGTGTTTCTGTTGCACAAGACAATTTAATCACTCCTTGTTGCTCTAACATCAAGATTAACATGGCCTACAAGTTTCTTCATCTGTCTTATTTTCTTTCTCAACTCTGGTCAGCCACACACTTTTTGGACGGTGCTTGTGCCGTTATGTTTCTTTGTTGCCTAACTCATATTTTTAAAAAAAATCTATTTAACCATTATTTCCTCTAGGAAGTGTTCTGTGTACCATTATACCCTCTCCTCTGAAAATCTGTGCTAAATCTTATCCTTTTTATTTCCAAGGCCACAAATACTTCCTGGCTCATAAATGCTAAGTAGTTATCAAATGGATAAATGAATGGATATCAGACAGCCAATCAATGCTGTCATTAAAATTTGACTACAGGTCATATGGCTTCAGATTTGTAACTTTGTTCAGGGATTTATACTGTCTCCTATAGATTTTTAAAATGTTTGCAACTTTTTTTTTAAGATAGAGGGACAGTGAGAGAGAGAGAAAGATAGAATCAATTTTATTTTAGTTTTTCATGTGGCTTTCATTGCTCTGACACTTTGTTGTGAATGTGGTGCTGGGGTTTGACCTCACGTACTCGTGCATGCCAGTCAAGCTACTTAACTACTGAGCCACTGCTGTAGCCCCCGTTTGCAACTTTAGAATATGATAAAAATAATAAAAAACTGTGAATGCACCATCTTGTAAGGCACAAAGTTTCTATTGGAATAATCAGCTCTGAAGTAGTTGTGATCTTGGTCTATTGGAAAGAATGATATCATGGCCTTTTTACAGATAAATGGATGGAAATGGAAAAAAAATCATGCTAAATGAAATAAGCCAAACCCAGAGACTTAAGAATTTCATGTTTTCTCTCATTTGTGTAAGTTAAAGCAAAACCAAAGATCTGGTAAAAGTTTATATGTTTATTTATAAGGCACACCAAATTTGAAATATCACATAATCTGTGGAAACTAGCTATGAATAGGGGGTTTGGGAAGAGGGTAGGGAGAGAAGAGAGGGAGGGAAAAGTGTGGTTATTAATTCTGTATAGTACAGTTGACTCCCTAGAGAGACCAAATAATACTCATGCAGGCATTTAAACCTTGAAAATTCAAAAATTATTATACATGTATATGGACACTTATATTTGCAATAGGGTGTTACGTTGGAGACAAGGGAGCAAGGTGGGTATGGAGGCGGAGAAGCTGGATAAGGATCCAGCTCAAGTTGCTTTGTCATTATGTGTGTATATATGAATATTTAGCAACAAATCCCTTTAATATATAAGAACATGCTGAACTAATAAGAAAAAGAACCATTGCAACATATACCCAGTAAATTTAATTCCTGATATATGAGGCCCCAAAACATACAGGAAACAAAGATATGTAATATCCCCATGTGTGTGCTTTCTGTATATTCCTGTCCAGTTAAAAATGGCAGTGGTTCATTTTGAAAATGGTAAAAAAAAATAGAATATAATAAAAAATAATAAACTAAATGCATTCATCAGTAAGGCACATTGTTTCTACTGGAATAATAAACTGAAGTAGTTGTGATCTTGGTCTATTGGTTTGAAGAAAAGGATCAAACTCTCCTACTATCAAGTAATATTTATTATTAAAAGTATTTTAATCTTTTGGGGTCTGTCAACAGTGTTATACTCAGGTTCACCTACATTATCAGATTATCTATTTACTTACACTTTTGACCTGAACCAAGAGCACAGGCTTTGTTAGGGTCATAAAACATTTTTGTTTGAAAAAATATATTGTGAAAATTATAACAAATGGTAAAGATTTAATTACATGAAAGCATATATTTATACTAAACAAACAGATAATAAGTAAAATATATGCACTTACATGTTAAAACACATAAGGATGCCCAAGGAAGAGAGATGACATTTTTTCTTCTCTATCTTGTCACAGAATTAGGCTAGGAGGCTCCACAGCAGACCACTATGAAAAATAGATCTTGTTCTACTTTTCTGAATTAAATATTGAATTCTGTTTACTCTAAATTACTCCAAATCTGGGCGTACTAACTAAGAACACTAACATCAGCAGTTACTTTCATGTTATGAAAAGCTTAGTGTTAGAGCTCCACTGTGTTAAATCCTCAGGATGGGGAGAGGAAAAAAAAATGGATAATGGGGTTTGCCCTTTAAATGGTTTAAAATAATTTTAATAATTATCTAATTACAGGTTTTTCAACTTAATTGAAAAAATAACCAACACTACTGTGATATTTATAGGCCAGTCATTGTTGTAGGTACTTTATTACTTGAAATCCTCTAAACATTGTAATGAGGTAGGCATTATTATTATCCTCTTTTTTTTTAAAGAAAAGGAATATTAAGGCATAGGAAATTTAATGGACTTGTCCAATGTCACAAAGCTATTAAATGATACAACCAGTTTTTAGCCCCATACTCTCTTTCTAGTCACATTATCTGAAATTTATATTTCACTCAGAGATAAAAACTTTGTTTTTCTTTGTTGCATGTATATGTATGTGAATAAGAAAGGACAAACTTGAAGAATGACAATAAATTTCTATTTAAGTGGTTTTTGTAATTTAAAATGGTTTTAATGAATTTTCACACAAATCTTTGCTCTAATTTCAAAACCTTGTCTACTGAAGTAACTTCAAATGACATTTAGAGAGTAACGGCATCATATTAGAAAAACTCCTCCATGATAATACTTCTTAGTCAGCCAACCAGTCTGTCATCATATTGAATATCCACCATATCGTACGGAGGAATCCATGTAGAGGCAGTTTGTGAAAAGGGTAGAGCTCTTCACGTGGAAGTTATGGTTCTTACCAAGAACTTGTTGCAAGCATTAGCTGTTTAATTTTATATAAAAGTATTTGTTCCTGAGGTTTTGGGGAATCATCAAATTATCAAGGAGTACAGAATTCCTCCTACAAGGGCAAGAAATGCCTCCTTTGTCTTTCTGTGTTCCTCTGTAGCACATTCAATGAGTGCAGGGAGCTGAATCACGCTCCTTGTGCTATGCTTCTGTCAATAAGTGTAGGCTGATGTAGGGTTGTCCTTGTGGTGTGAACTAGAAATATTCCAAGGGAAAACAGTGGACGAATAGAGGGATGGTGGTGACAGTTCCTGACATTTTATGAAATGACATGTCCCCAAACCTACATTCCAATCTTATATTTCAATATATTTATACATAATAATGTTTCATATTTTAATAATCTTTTTTGCACATTTAATCTTCATAATTACCTCATGAAATTTTACAGAGTGAAGTTCTCTGAAGTTCAGGGGATTTATTAAAAATTCTTTTTATTTAGTGACAGAAAAATGTAAGAATCAAATTAATTAATAGACTCTGGGTATTCTAGCACTGTCAGGAAAAGGAAAGAAAGTTAACTAGTTGGCAATATAGAAAGCACTGATCTGTCCTAGTTTCATGGGAAGGAAATAAGGTTGCAAATTCTCAAAATTCACTTATATTTTAGCTCATATATATTGTTATTTTATGAGTTAATGATTCTATTTTTAAAAAATCTTTTCTCTCTGAAAAAAGCTTAAATTATGAAAAATCTAAGACATACAGACAAGCAGCAAATTTATCTTGACTCCTGCTCATTCATCTTTGTGGGCAAACGTGTATTTCAGGAGATGATGGTATAGAGGCAGATGTTGTTGGAAGTGCATTGAAATCTGATGTGCATAGCTTGAACAAGTCATTTCTTTTAGGAAATTGCTAGGCAGATTTTTTTTTTAATTTCGAATTTTTTAAAATTAGTGCTTAAAGTTGTACATTATTATGGAATTTGCTGTTACATGTTTGTACATATACACAATATAACAATAGAATTTGGCCAATGTCCCTGCCCCAGCTCTCCACCGGCTCTTCCCTTCCCCAGCACTCCACCGGCTCTTCCCTTCCCCCTTGTTCTTTTGCTTCTGCTGATTGCCCTTTGAAGTTGAGTGGCTAGACATAGATTTTGATGTTTGTTTGCAGCCTAGGCAAGATATTAACACTTTTTCCTTTTGCTATTCAAAAATTTTGATTTTTAAAATTTGTTTGTTTTGATAAATAGATATTGGTTTAGTTTTCTGAATTAAATATTAGAACTTGTTTACCAGTGAAAAATATTGATTCATCAAGGATTCATTAAAACAATGAGTTTTTTTAAGAGAGAGAGAGAAAGAGTTAATTTTATTTATTTTTTCATCTGGTTGAGATCAAATCTGGGTCCTTGTGCATGCCAGGCAAGCACAATACCACTGAGCCAGTTAATATACTACCAGGAAGGTTTAATTGTAATACCACTGGGGATCAAGAGACTTTTTCCATTCTTTTAACTGGCGACATGTCTTTGGATGAATTGTTTAAGATATCTGGATTTAAGCCTGTGAGTATATCTCAAGAGTAGAGTGCTTGCCTACCTTAAAAAAAGTAAAAAATGATAACACAGTGTACACATACCACATAATGAAGAAATACATAAATGCCAAAATATACATGGCATTTAACCTTAAAGAAGTCCTAAAGTTGGCTTGTGAAAGTGGGTCTTGTAAAGGATATTATTCATGAGTCTTAGAAAATAAGATATACATAAAATAACAATAAAAAATAAGATATGTATATAAAATAACAATATATATGAACTAAAACATAAGTGAACTTTGAGAATTTGCAAGTTTATTTCCTTCCCATGAAATTAGGACAGATCAGGTTTGGGTGGGATAGAGACTGGTAACTGGAAGTTGCTGATGGAGGGTAACCTGGGATTAGGTTACCCTGGGAGTAATATTATGGGAGTGGCCTAAGAATTCACTAAGCTCATCTTTTTCAAACTTATTATAGTTATCCACTGAAAACCTCAATTTGCCTACTAACTTTCTGTATTCAAGTTTATTTTTTATTAATACACTTAAGACAAGAAATACACTTGTATTTCTTGTCTTAAGAGAGTCTTGTATTAGTTTTCTATTGTTGCTGTAACAAATTTACACAAACTTAGGTTCTCTAACAACTTGAATTTATTATTTTATACTTAATGTAGTTCAGAACTTTGACATGGGTCTCAAGGTGCCAGCAAGGCTGCATTCCTTTCTGGAGACTTTGGGAAGAATTTATTTTTCTTCCCTTCCCAGCTTCTAGATACTATCCACATTGCTTGACTCATGGACTTTTCTTCAAAGCCAACAATGGCTGGTCAGTCTCTCTCTCTCTTTCTTTTCTTTTTAAGAGAGAAGGGCAGTGAGAGAGAGAGAGAGAGAGAGAGGAGAGAGAGAGGAGAGAGAGAGAGAGAGAGAGAAAATCAATTTTTATTGAGTTTTTCCACATGGCTTTCGTTGCTCTGACACTTTGTTGTGTACATGGGTGATGGGGTTTGAACCTGTGTACTTGCACATGCCGGGCCAGTGCCATAACCACCAAGCCACTGTTGTGGCCCCTAGTCAGTCTCTCTTATACTGCATCACTATTTCTTTTACCTGCATCCTCCACATTTGAAGGTCTTTGATATTATGTTGGCTCACTGGATAATCAGGATATTCTGCCTATTTTAAGGTCAGCTGATCAACAACCTTACTTTAAATATGACCTCAATTCCTCTTTGCTGTGTATTGCTGTGCGTCCTAATATATTCACAGGTTCTGGGGATTAGGATGAGGACATCTTTGTGAGGTCACTGTTCTGCTTACCACAATTCTTGTTTTCCTACATGCTACAAATTCATGGATGCCTTTTAAGATTCTTTGCTTCTAGATCAAAGGCAAAGTCGTCTGTGCCATGAAGGTACTGAAAAAGGGTACTACAGCTTTGTGGAAAACTGACAGACCTTATTCAGGCCTGATTTTGTTAATATATATTTCAAATGCATCTGAATGCCATTTTTTTTTTTTTAGCTCTACCTTCTGAACCCAAGAAGTCTCTTGCTTTCTCATTACTCAGGTCTTTTTCCACTCATCAAAATGACTTGTCCAGGTATCATGCAAATATGCTCTAAATGACCAATAATGATAGGTTTGGTATATGATGGCTTAATATGTTACCCTTTTTAGATAATATTTTTTAAAATCAGAAGAGTTTTCATGGTGAGATTTCTTTTTTCTTTTAAGAGAGAGGGACAGAGAGAGAAAGAATCAATTTTATTTAGTTTTTCATGTGGCTTTCGTTGCTCAGACACTTTGTTGTGTACATGGTGCTGGTGTTTGAACCCGTGTACTTGTGCATGCCAGGCAAGCGCCATAACCACTGAGCCACCACTTCAGCCCCAAGATTGTTGTTTTAACCTAGGTTTCTTGAGTTTTCTACCAAAGTCTAGGGGTGTAAGGAACATACCCTTTATTGACCTTGCCAGTCTTTGATTTATCATATTTAGTCTTGATATTCATTTATTTATATTAATTTTTAAATTACATATCAATTCTTATTTACCTCTGCCTATTTATGCTTCCAGTACAACTGATGTTTCAAGATGTATGCCTTGTGTAGCTGGTGGTTTCCAACACACTTTCTAATCTAGTTTACAGCAACAAGCTGTTTAAGAGTGGTTTTAAAGATGGGGCTTACTGATACCTGAGCATGTCTCTGAGGGAGACAATTTTTACTGTGATCATATCACTTTAGGAAGCTGACTTGTATAACATTGAAGTGTTTTCAATTGCTATGAGTTGAAAAGTTGTCACAGTCATCACTGAGCAGCATCTTTGAGAAAGGTTAATGGAACAACTCTTTCCTTTTGGGACATGTATGCAAACTTTAAATTTCTGAAATATCTCCAAATTACTATAAATTAACTTTCATACCTTTGGTATATGTGGACATCTAGATTTGTGGAAATCTGGGCAGGGCCTTTCTTAGATCATCTTCTGATCTTTGCTTATAGTTGCAGGGTGGAATGGTAGAAGGACAACTAGGAGATTAAAAATCCATTAGCAGGGCTGCAGCAGTGACTCAGTGGTTACAGTGCTTGCCTGGCTTGCGCGAGGACACAGGTTCAAATCCCAGCACCATGTACACAACCAAGTATTGGAGCAATGAAAGCCACATGAAAAACTAAATAAAATGGATTCTTTCTCTGCCTTTCACTGTTCCTCTCCCATAAAAAAGAAAAAAGAAATCTGTTAGCTATGTGGCCTACAGCAAATCATTTCTTCAAACTTGAATTTCTTTACGTAAAAAATTTTATGATTATGATGATCTTTCAAATGGGATAAGATTTGTGATTATGCATTCCCATCAGCCAGTTCTTTTCTGTCTGTACTTACTTGTTGCATTACTCATTTGGCATAGTCGTTTACCTGGTATCTGTATGTTCTATGAAGCTGTAATCTTCATAGACCATGGACATTTTGCTCACAACTGTTACCTTTTATACTGCTTGTATATAGTATTTGTTCATTTGTTAATTTATTCCAGAAACATCATTTTTAATGCTTACTAAGTGACAGATACATTTTAAGACACTGGAGAACAGTAAGAATATGGTAAGCAAAGTCCTTAATCTCATGGAATTTAGATTTGTATTTCTGTGTATGAGGGTGTGGTGCTTGAGATTGAACCCTGGGCCTCATTCATCCTAGGAAAAGACTACCACTGAGCTATTACTTGCCACGACCACTCTCTGGAATTTAGATTCCTTTTTTTTTATTAGTGCATAATAGTTGTACATAATGATGGGATTTGCTGTCACATATTCATAGATGCACACAGTAGAGCAATACCATTTGGTCAATACACCCCCCCACATACCCCTACCTCCCTATTCCATTCCTCAGATCCCTTGCCTCTGTTTCTTGGTCCTATATTTGTCCAAAAATATCTGAGTACAGTGACATAATTCTTATACCTATGAAGACCACTTTTACATACATTATTATGGTATATGCAGGATAAACTATAGTATACTAGAGTATAGTATGTGCAGTAGATACTATAATATACTATAGTGTAGTATATACACAGGTATATAAGTATATACCTGGAGTTTAGATTCTTAATGCAGTACTATTACATAGAACTTCCTGAAGGAAATGTTCTTTATTGCCTTTTCCAGTATGGTAGCAATTTGCCACACATGATCATTGAACACTTGCAATGTGGCTGGTGTAAATAAGGAACTGAATTTTTAACTTTGTTGAATTTTAGTTAATTTAAATTGCTGCATAATGTTCAGTGGGTACCATCTTGGTAATACCATTCTAGAAGAGTCAGAGGTTGGAGAAAGATAAAGCACATAAATAAGCAAAATAATTTTACATAGTGACTTGAACTAAAAAGTAAGGAAATACATGAGTAGGCATAAATAAATGTAAAATGAATTATGAAGTTATAAATTTTTAAAACTGCGCTACTTGGTACTTACTGCAATCCAGTGATTTCTTTTTGGAAAACAAATCCCAAATCTCATAACAAACCCTCATGTTTCTTGTTTTATTAACTGCAAACATTTATTTTCTAGCCCTGAATTGTCAACTCCAGTTCCTGTTGGTGATACCTCTACATTGGGAGGTATGCTTTTGTGCAGTTACTCACTTTTCTGTTTGTTATAGTTTAAGATAATCTTGTAAGAAGTATGGTTTTGCAGCTGACATTTTAAAAATACCATGTTTTTCTCTATATATTGTTCAAGAGTATCAAGAAAACATATTTTTTCCCACTTAATTTATGGCATTATGTTGTGGGTACTCAATACAAATCAGAATACAACTTTCAAAATGTGTAATTTAATGAATTATTTTAAGAATAGTACTCAGGAACTACTGCTTATGTCAAAGGTTGAAGAACATATTCAGTGCCATTATTTGTCATTTGTCATATGGAGTTTTCTGGAGTAGGGACTTTTCTGACTGCATTCTGTGATGTGTTTTAACATGTTCCTTAGACCTGTGAATTTTTTATAAATGCGTAGCTGTTTCCTTTATTTTTTACTTATAGAATGCAAACTTCTTTGTATTAGAAATTTTAAACATGCAAAAAGAGAAGAGTAAGCTATGGTTCAATTTCAATGTTTGTTAAATCATGGCCAGTCTCTAGCCTTTACTCACGTCTCCTTTATGGTGTAGTAAGTTTTGTTTTCCAGTATCTGTTTCCTTCACTATATATGTCTTTAAGATACTAACTTTGTTTCTATATCCCCAACATTTAGCATTAAGCCTGGAATATAGTAGGTGCTCAAAAAAATGCTTGTTGACTGACTCATGATCATTTCTTGTTATGGAAGGACTCTATACAAATGTGCCTGAAGATTAAAATGGCCTGGATTTCCAGTATAAAAAGCAAAGGACTTGTAAAAACGGTTTCTGAAGTCAGTTCCTTGTTTCCTGATATGAATTCTGGCTTGTTTTGGGACTAACTTCATACATGTTTTTGTTTTTTGCTTAGGTGCTGCTGTCAGTGTTCCCTATCCAGGAGTGGACTCCTATGAAGGTGCCTCAGAGTCCCCAGAGGAGAGTGTGAGTCTTGCTCTCCTTTGTTTCTTAGTTTCTATACACAGAGGACACAGAGGACAGGAGTTTAGTTTCTATACACAGAGGACAGTTATTAAGAGAGCTTATATTTCACTGCTCTACTGTCAGGACTTCATATGGTGCCCTGATATGAAAATGTCATGAATTATAAAACCAGTACATTAAAAAGGCTGATATTGCTTGAAGAACCAAGTAAATCTACTTTCACAGGCAAGTTTTTGGTGAGAGAGGGCTTCAAATTGCAAATGAAATGATTGGCGGCTGGGGAACTCTCATTTTGTTAAGCCTATGTTCTTCTAATCCTTAAGAATTATATCTTAGCTTTCTCTTCTTTATAGGGAAAGGATATAGGTATTATGTATCTGAACAATCTAAAAAGTACTGTGCTTAAAAATGTATCATTATTAATAGGAGCCTGTCCACTAAACAACATTAAATCCTATAGCTGAGTACTACAGATGAAGAAAAAAAATTACATGCTACTCAGGAAGAGAGAAACATTTTATTAGAAATTTTGTTAAATTTGTGGATTTGTATATTCCAGATTATTTACTATAGAGCAACTCTGACTGAACATATTCCCTGGAGTGATGCAATTTAGTTACCTTGCACAGTCCTTTCCCAATATGAACATTTTAATTTCTATGAAACCAGATTGAGTCACCTCACTTTGCCTCTCTGCCTTCCACATCACCAAACAAGTCTGGTGGTAACTTAGGATCCTTTGAGTGGAGGCCCAAATCCACATTTTTCTCATAAGCACAACTCTGTCCAAAGTAGATAGTGGTAGAAAATACTGACATTCAATAAATACTAATGAATAAATAAAAAGTGATACTATAGTTTCAAAACTGAGGCAGAATAACTAAGATTTAGGTCTGAAAACAGTTATAAAATGAGACAGAATTCATTATAATAGAAATTAAGGTATTATATACAATCCATTGGAATGTTAATATTCAAACACTGAGAAGATGATTTGAGCCAATTTATAGAACCAGCAGGAAACAAAATATAGATATACATAACAAGAATTAGATTATCTTCACCTCTAAATCACAATAAGCCCCAAACTACAGTTTTAGAGTTCAATTTTTTTCCTAATACACTTTCTCATGTACTATTTTAGAAATAACATACTATATTTCTGTTTTGCTGATAGTTACCTACAAATTACAATGTGTGTGTAACTTAAAGGTTTTCACAGTCTTTCTTCTTATCCTGAGCTGTATGGAAACATTAGAACGTTGTAACTCAAATGATCCACTGCTGACTTCAATGCTAATTTTCAATAATTTATAGGGGAGGACATAGGTTTTATGTATCTGAACAATCCAAAAAGTACTGTGCTTAAAAATGTATCTGTGCACTGACAGCAGCACCGTCCTTTTTTAATTCTATAAATTAGAAGTATTGTATTTGATTTACATAAAGTTTGTTTTACATTTACAATTATATTTCTCAAAATGTGTTTTTGCATTTTAGACCTCTCTTCTGGGATAGTTTTCTTTCTGAGATACATACCTCTGACATTACTTCAGTGATTATCTCTTACTGGTACAATTTCAGTTTTGATCAGTAAATTCCCTTACCATCCTCATCTTCTAGAAAGACACTTTAAATCTGTATTTAATTCTGGATTCAGGTTTTAGTTTTATCAAGCTTTTATTTCATTGTCTTTTCTGCCATTATTACTGAGAAATCAACTTTAAGTTCAATTGTCACTTCTTTTTGGGTACTCTGGTTGCTTTCTTTGTCTGTGTTTGAGATCTATCCATCTGTGTGTGTGTGTGTGTGTGTGTGTGTGCCTTTCTATTTTGAATTCTGTGGTTTCACAAAAATGAGTATAGTTGTGTACAGGCATATGTATTAGATATACAGTTCCATACCACTGCAATAAAATGTGTACCCCAAATGTGGATACTTTGGTTTCCTTGTGTATATAAAGGTTACACTTATACCATACTGCAGTATGGTAAGAACACAATAGTATTATGTCTAAAAAGTAAGTGTATATACCTTAATTAAAGATATTTTATTTTGTAAAAAATGTTAGCAACTATCTGAGCCTTCAGTGAGTCATAATCTTTTTGTTGGTGGAGAGTCTGACATGGAGTTTGATGGTTGCTGACTGATCAGGGTGGCGGTACCTAGCTGTAACAATTTCTTAAAATAGTACAGCAATGAAGTTCTCTGAATTGAAAGACTTCCTTCACAAAAGACTTCTCTTTAGCAAGTGATGCTGTTTGACAGCATTTTACCCATAGTAGAACTTCTTTCAAAATTGGGTGTTAATCTTCTTAAACCCTGATGCTGCTTTTTCAATTAAGTTTATCTAATATTTTAATTCCTTTATTGTTACTTTAACAAAGTTCACAGCATTTTCATGAGGAGTAGTAGTTTACATCTCAAGTAGCCATTTTCTTTGCTCCTCCATAAGAAGAACCCCTCATCTGTTCCAGTTTTATCCTGAAATTGTAGCAATTCAGTCACATCTACAGGTCCACTTCTCATTCTAGCTCTTTTTCCACCCCATCTGCAGTTACTTCTTATACTGAAGTCTTGCACTCCTCAGAGTCATCCATGAGATTTAGAGTCAGTAAAAAATTCTTTTTACTCTTGATATTTTGACCTCATACTATGAATCATGAATATTCTGAATGACATCTAGAATAGTAAGTCCTTTCCAGAAGTTTTTCAGTTTACTTTGCCCAGATCCACCAAAAGAATCACTATGGCAGCTGTAGCCTTAAGAAATGTATTATTTATTTTTTAAATTTTTTGGGAGATGTATTTTTTAAATAAGAAGACTTGAAAGTCAAAATTACTCCTTAATGTATGGATGTTGTGATGGCAGGCATGGAAACACATTAATCTCATTATACATCTCCATCAGAGCTCTTGGGTGACCAGGTGCATTGCCAATGAGCTAAGTACTATTTTGAAAAGAATCTTTTGAGTAGTTGACTTCCAAAGCAGTCTTAAAATATTTCAGTAAATCATGTTGTAAACGGGTGTGCTGTCACCCTGGTTTGTAATTTTTACAGTATACACAAAATAGATTTAGTATAATCTCAAGGACCACAGATTTTTCAGAATGATAAGTGAACATTGGCTTTAACTTAAAGTTACTAGCTACATTAGCCCCTGATAAGAGAACCAGTCTGTCCTATAAAGTTTTGAAGCCAGACATTGACCTCTCCTCTCTGGCTGTGAATGTCCCAGATGGCCTCTTCTTCCAGTATAATACTATTCCATCTACATGGCAGATCTATCATTAAATGTGGCCATCTATATCAATTATCTTAGCTAGGTTTTCTAAATAATTTGCTGCAGCATCTATATCAGTACTTGCTGCTTCACCTTTTACTTTTATTTTTAATTGTTTATGTATTTAATTTACATATAATATTTATACTTATCTAGGGGTTACAATGTGATAATTTGATGTACAGACACACTATGTATAATGATTAAGATAATGAACATTTCTGTTTCCTCAAACATTTATGTGCTGGGAATCTTCAAACTCGTCTAGTTATTTTGAAATATATAATAAATTGTTATAGACTGTATTTACCCTACTGTGCTACAGGTTATTAGAATTAATTTCTCCCTTTTATTCTACTCTCTGCTTCTATGAGGTCAACATTTTTAGCTTTCACAAACAAGTGAGAACATGTGGTCTTTGCTTTCAGGTCTTGATTAGTTTCATTTAACATGATTTCTCCAGTTCCATTCATGGTGCTGCAAATGACAAGATTTAATTCTTCTTTATGACTGAGTAATATTCCACTGTGAATCTATATCAGATTTTAAAAAATCGTCCCTTGACACCTTGGTGATGTCATAACTTGACCTTTGTGAATAACGTTGCAATAAACATGGGATGCGGTATTCCTTTGAGACAGTAATTTTATTTCCTTTGTATATGTACCCAATAATGGTATTACTAGATAATCTGATGGTTTTCCTTTCAGTTTTTTTAAGAACTTCTGTACTGTTTTCCATAATGTCTGCACTAACATTTACATTATTCCTAACAGTGTATAATAATTCCTTTTATCCATATCCTTGCCAGCATTTGTTATCTTTTGTGTTTTTGGTAATAGTCATTGTATTTAGGGTGAGATGATATCTCATTGTGATTTTAATTTGCATTTGCTTGATGATTAGTGATGTTGAGCATTTTTTAATATACATTTTGGACATTTGTATTTCTTCTTTTGAGAAATAACTGTTTAGATACTTTGCCTATTTTATTTATTTTTTATATATTCATGACATTAGAATATACAATGACATAATTATAAAAGTATAACTTGTTCTAATTTAGTCCCCAGTACTTCCCCTTCCCCTCTCTTCCTCTCTCCCACTGTTCTTTTCAGGAATACATGACAATAGATTATGCAATGGCATAATTGTGAAAGTTCATAGTATGACTAGTTCTAAGTCAGTCTTCAGTATTGCCCCTTCCCTTCCCTTCCTCATACCCCTGTTCTTTCTAGATATACATGACAATAAATAATGAAATAATTATAAAAGCATGGGCTGTAACTTATTCCAGTTCCATCCCCAGTGTTTCCCATTCCCCCAGACCCTGTTGTCTTTTCTATACTAATCTTTCTATTATTTATTAAGTTTTTTCAATTTAGTGACTTGGTTTACATGTTGATGAGATTTGCTATGATATGTTCATATATGAACCTAGGAAAGTGAAACCTGATTCATTTTGTGAACCTTTCCTATCTCATCCCTCCTCCTTCTGTTTCTTTCCTCTTTGTCCATTCCTCTGATCTTTCCCTTATTTTGGGTTAGCTTCCACATATTAGAGAGAACATTTGACCTTTGTCTTTTTGAGACTGGCTTATTTCACTTAGCATGATAGCCTTGAGTTCCATCCATTTGCTGGCAAATGCCATAAAGTCATTCTTCCTTATGGTTGAGTATACTCCGTTGTGTGTATATGCCACATTTTCTTTAGAAGGGCACCTTGGTTGGTTCCATAGTTTAGGTATTGTGAATTGTGCTGCTATAAATAGTGATGTGGATGCATCACTGTTTTTATTACTGCTAATTTTAGATTCTTTGGATCTATACCAAAGAGTGGGATAACTAAATCAAATGGCAGATTAATTCTTAGTTTTTTGAGGAGTCTCCAAACTGCTTTCTAAAATGGTTGTACCAATTTGCAGTTCCACCAATAATTTTTAAGTGTATCTATTTCCCCACATCCTCACCAATATTTGTTGTTGTTCATATTCTTTTTTGTTTTTCATAGGGACAGAAACTTCTCTAACATGTTTCCTCCCTTTTTTTTTCTTTAAAAGAGAGGACAGTGAGAGAAAGAGAGACAGAGAGAATCCATTTTTATTGAGTTTTTCACATGGCTTTCATTGCTCTGACACTTAGTCGTGTATGTGGGTGCTGGGGTTTGAACCCTTGTACTTGCACATGCCAGGCAAGCGCCGCAACCACCGACCCTGTTGTTCATATTCCTGATAATTTTCATTCTAATTAGAGTGAGATGAAGTCTCAGTATAGTTTTAATTTGCACTTCTCTAGTTGCTGGAAATGTTGAACTTTTTTCTTCATATATTCATTGATCATTTGCATTTCTTCTTTTGAAGTGTCTGCTTAGTTCTTTTGCCTATTTACTGATTGAGTTATTTGTAGTTTTGGTTTTAAGTTTTTTGAGTTCTTTGTATATCCTGGATATTAATGCCCTATCTGAGGTGCAGGTGGCAAAGATTTTTTTTCCTCATTCTGCAGGTTCCCTTTTCATTCTTGTTCCCTTTACTATAAGAAAGGTTTTCAATTTGATGTCATCCCATTTATTCATTTTTAATTTTGCTTTTACTTTTCATTTTAATTTTTACTTTACTTGTACTTTGGGAGTCTTATTAAGGAGGTCAATTCCTGAGCCAACCTGTTAGAGTATTGGGCCTTCATTTTCTTCTAGTAGGTACAGGGTTTCTGGCTTAATTCCTAAGTCTTTGATCTACTTTGAGTTGACTTTTGTGCAGGGTGAGAGATAGGGGTTAAGTTTCTGCTATATATGGATTTCAAGTTTTCCTAGCACCATTTGTTAAAGAGGCTCCTCTATTCTCCAACTTTTGTTTTTGCCTTTGCCCATTTTAAGAGCAGATTATTATTATCATTATTATTATTATTATTGGCTGTTGAGTTGGCGAGTTTCTCATGTATTCTGAATATCAGTTATAAATGTATTCTCCCGCTCTTCAGATTCATTCTTCACTCTGTTGTTTCCTTTGCTGTGCAGAAGCTTTTATGTTTGATATAATACCATTTGTCTATTTTTGCTTTTGTTGCATATGCTTTTAGAGTCTTATCCAAACAATCTTTGACTATATCATATCTTAAAGAGTTTTTCCTTTGCTTTTATCTAGATGATTT
>PVKS010010219.1:36169-61067 GCA_004027875.1 Aplodontia rufa
TTTTTATATATATAAATATATATATATATATTTTTTTTTTTTAAAGAGAGAGGGGCAGTGAGAGAAAGAGAGACAGAGCGAATCAATTTTTATTGAGTTTTTCACATGGCTTTTGTTGCTCTGACACTTAGTTGTGTATGTGGGTGCTGGGGTTTAAACCTGTGTACTTGTGCATGCCAGGCAAGCGCAGTAATCACTGAGCTACCACTCCAGCCCCCACCATTTGTTATATGTAAATAAATTAACTTCTAAGGTTTCCCTTTTGTTCCATAGGTCTTTGCTTTAGTTTTTTTGCTTATACCATACTGTTTTGGTTATTGTAGATTTGTAATATATTCTGAAGTCAAGTATTGCAATGCATTCAACTTTGTTCTTTTTGCTCCATATTGTTTTGGATATCTGGGGATCTTTTGTGGTACCTCATGAATTTCATGATAGTCTTTCTATTTGTGTGAACAAAATTAGTGGCATTTTAATGATTACTCATTGAATCTGAGATTGTTTTGGGTAGTAAAAGACGTTTTAACAATATTCTTCCAATCCATGAATGTGGGATATCTTTAAAATTTCTTCCTTCAGTGTTTTATAATTTTCATTGTATAATTCTTCACTTATTTGGTTAAGTTCAATTTTTTGGTAGCTATTGTGAATGAGATTACTTCTTTCATTTATTTTACAACAAGTTTCTTATTAGTGTGTAAAAATGCTACTTTTGTGTGTTGATTTTGTATATGGCAGTTTTACTGAATTTTCTTAGGAGTTCTAGCAGTAATTTGGGTGGAGTCTTTAGATTTCCTATGTATACAATCATGCCATCTGCAAATGCAGGAATAATTTGACTTCCTTCTTTCCAAATTTAGATGCCTTTTATTTCTTTCACTTGCCTAATTACTATAGCCAAGACTTCAAGTACTATGTTGAATAAGAGTACACCTTGCACTTTTATGTGATGGAAATTTCTTATTTCCTTATCCTCATGAACCAACCTCTACTAACTTTGAATTTTTCTTCTATAAATACCTTACGTCTATCAGCCTTCATAGACTTGATGAAAGTTAGAGCCTTGCTCTTGATTAAATTTTGGTTGAAGAGAATGCCATGGCTAGTTTGACCTTCCATTTAGATCCCTAAAATTTTCTGCATACTAACAATAAGGCTGTTTTGATTTCTTATCATTTGTGTGTTCACTGAAGTGGCATTTAAAAATTTCCTTCAAAAATTTTTCCTTTGCATTTGTTGTACTTCCTTATATGAGGGAGCAATAATGTTACTCAAGGTTTTTCCTTTCATTTTTCTTTTTTTATGGGTGTGGGAAATCAACTTTATTTAGCTTTTCATCTGGTTTTTGTTGCTCTGACACTTAGTTGTGTATGTGGTATTGGAGTTTGATCCCGGGTCCTTGTGTATGCCAGACAAGAGCAATACCACTTAGCCACTGCTCCAGCCCCTTCCTTTTATAATATTACTGGAATGGAAGACTGTGCCCCAATTTAGTAAGATAAAATGTAATATAGAAAAATGTAAAGTCTTGTATAAAATTCCATAAGACAAAAGAGCTTTTGTTGTTATTAATCTCAGTATAAATCAAAAGTATAATTCAGTTAATGAAAAAAATTCCAAAATGAGTAAAAGCTAGTGTAATTTTAGGTTGCATTAATAGAAATACAGAATCTGTTATAAGGAAGGTGGTAGTCCTACCATGCTTTAATTGATGAGACCTTACTTACTTGTGGGTGCCATTCTCTAAGGAAAATAATAAGATTCTGAGAAGTGTCTGGGAGAGGGAACTAGTGAAAAATCATGGAAGACATGATGGATGCCTTTACATATTTGAAAGGCTGTCTGGGATTTTTGTCCCAGTTTGTGTTTGTATCCTAGATTGTAGAACTTGGATCAGTGGTGGTCCTTAGAAGAAGGTAATTTAGTTTTAATGTTAAAAAATATTCCTAAGCAGGATAGCTTTTTGGAAGTATAATAATCTGCCTTTGAAAGGCATGCTTGTTTTTTTAAAATTTTATTTGTTCAACATAGTCTTACATTGGAGGTAATTGTTGGTACATATTCATGCATATATCAATAGTGAGATAGTAAGATAAGGATAATTTTAGTCCAGGATCTCCCCCACTTCATCCATTCCCTAAATTTATGTCTCTTCTGTAATATCCTCATATTATAATTGGAAATGAACATATACATATATATTAATTTTTGAAATTTCTGAGTTTCTGTGCCTGCCTGTGTGAAGTTAGGCTTCTAATGGGAGTTGAGTGTTCCCAGTTGTTTTGATAACCCGCCTTGTCCCTCTCTCCTCTTTCTGCCTCCCTCCCTTCTCCCGCCACTTTCATAGTTATGGTTCCCCCAGCTTATGTGACACTTCAACTGTGGTCAGTATATTATTTAAACTTAGCTAACTTTCATCCTGTCTTAGGTTTTACTCTAGCTTCCACATATGAGAGAAAACATTCGGTTAAGTCTCTGTGTTTGGGATATTTCACTTAGCATAATTTTTTCCATCTCCATGCATTAATCAGCAAATGCCATGATATCATTCTCTCTAATAGCAGAGTAGAACTCCATTGTATATATACACCACAATTTTCGAATCCATTCATCCAGCGAGGGGCATCTGTGTCGGTTCCATAGTTTAGCTATTGTAAATTGAGCTGCTATAAACATTGATGTAGCTGTGTCTTTGTAGTATGCCGATTCTAGGTGTTTTGGGAAAATACCCAGGAGTGGATAGCTGAGTCATAATGTGGTTCCATTCCTAGTTTTTTGAGGAGTCTCCACACTTCCAGAATGGTTGTATAAGTTTGCAATCCCACAGCAGTGTGTCAGTGTTTCTTTCTCCCCTTCTCAAGCATGTTGTTTATATTCTTCATTTTTGCCACTCTGACTGGAATGGGGTGGAATCTCAGTGAAGCTTTGATTTGCATTTTTCTGATTGCTAGTGATGGAGAACATTTTCTCATATATTTATAGTCTTTTTGGACTTCCTCTATTGAGAAGTTTCTGTTTAGTACCCTAACCCATTTATTGATTGGATAACTTATGTTTTTGGTTTTCAGTTTTTTGAGTTCTTTGTATATTCTGGATATTAATCCCTTGTTGGAGGCATAGCATGCAATGATTTTCTCCCATTCTGTAAGTTCTCTCTTGACTCTCTTGACTAATTCTCTAGCTGTGCAGAAGTTTTTCAGTTTAATGACATTCCACTCATTGATTCTCGGTTTAATTGTTGCATTATGGGAGTCTGGTTAAGGAAGGTAGTGCCTACACTATCAACAAATAGTGTTGATACTATTTTTTTCTTCTTGCAATTGTATAATTGCTGGTTTAATTCCTAATTCTTTGATTCATTTGTACTTGATTTTTGTGCAGGGAGAGAGAAAACAATCTAATTTCAGTTGTCTGTATATTGCTGTCCAGTTCATCCAGCACCATTTGTAGAACAGGCTGTTTCCTCCATGTTAAATTTTTGCCTCCTTTGCCAAATATCAGATGGTTAAAGGCTTGTGGATTTGTTACAGTATCTTCTATTCTGTTCCATTGGTCTTCATGTCTGTTTTGATCCCAATACCACACTGTTTTTGTTACTATAGCCCTATAGTATAATTTCAGGTCGGTGTTGTGACGCCTCCTGTTTCATTTTTCTTGCTTAGTAACATTTTGGCTCTTCTGGGTTTCCTTTTATTCCAAATAAATTTGAGAATTGCCTTTTCTATATCCATGAGGAATGTCATTAAGTATTTTGATGAGTATTGCATTGAATCTACACGAACTTTTGTCAGAATGGCCATTTTAATTATATTGATTCTGCCTAACCAAGAACATGGAATGTTTTTCTAGCTTCTCAGATCTTATTCAATTTCTGTCTTTTATTGTGAATTTGAGAATTGCCTTTTCTATATCCATGAGGAATGTCATTAAGTATTTTGATGAGTATTGCATTGAATCTATACGAACTTTTGTCAGAATGGCCATTTTAATTATATTGATTCTGCCTAACCAAGAACATGGAATGTTTTTCTAGCTTCTCAGATCTTATTCAATTCTGTCTTTTATTGTGATACTTTTAGTTGTAGAGGTCCTTTATGTCCTTTATTAGATTAATACCCAAGTATTTATTCTTTTTGAGCTTTTTGTGAATGGGAAAGATTCGATTTCTTCTTTGGCAGAATTGTTACTGCAGTATAAGAAAGCTATTGATTTATGAGTGTTGATCTTGTAAACAACCACTTTGCTAAATTTATCTATAAGCTCTAGATGCTTTATAGAGCTTTTTGTGTCTGCTAGGTATAGGATCATTTCACTGGCAAATAGAGATAGCTTGAATTTCTCTTCTCCTATTTGAATTTCTTTGATTTCCTTCTCTTGTCTGATAGCTCGGCTAGGGATTCAAGGACTATATTGATTAAGAGTGGTTAGAGTGGACAGCCTTGTCTTGTTCCTAAATTCAATGGGAATACTTTCAGTTGGGTTTGGGATTGGATTGTTCCTCTTCCTGTAGGGATTTGAGTTAAGGCATAAGTCCATTTGTATCTCTTTTGATTTTTGATGAAGGCACTTAGTGCTATAAATTTACCTCTTAGGAATGTTTCATACAGGGGCTAGAGCAGTGGCTCAACAGTTTTGGTGCTTGCCTGGTGAGCACGAGGACCCAGGTTCAAACCCCAGCACCACGTACACAGCTAAGTGTTAGAGCAACTAAGGCCATGTGAAAAACTGAATAGAGTTGTTTCTTGCTTTCTCTGTCTCTCTTACTTTCCCTCTCTCTTTAAAAAAAAAAAAAATGCTTCATACTATCCCATAGATTTTGATATGTTGTGTCATCATTCTCATTCATTTCCAAGAATTTCTTGATTTGTATTCTCATTTCATCTTTGATCCATTCTTCATTTAACAGGGTATTATTCAGTCTCTAAGTATTTGTGTATTTTCTGGCTGTTAATTGCTAAGATAATACTGTTGTTGATTGACAGAATACATGGGATTATATGAACTTTTTTGTATTTCCTAAGATTTCCTTTGTGGACTAGGATATGATCTACTTTGTAGAAGGATATATGTGCTGCTGTGAAGAAGGTAAACTCAACCAGTTTGGGATGGAATATTCTGTAACTATCTGTTAAGACCGATTGATTGATAGAGACATGTTTATTGAGTTTTTGCTTTGATGATCTGTCTATTGTTGATAGTGGTATATTAAAGTCCCCCAGCATTATTGTGTTGAAGTTGACTAGTAGTTTAATGTTTTGAGTACATTTTCCACATATTTGGAAGGGTTGTAATTGGGGGCGTAAATGTGAACTATTGTAAATGTGAACTATTGTTATGTCTCCTTGATATAATATTGTTATGTTCTTTTATTATGATGTAGTAACCTTCCTTTATCTCTTCAGACTGATTTTTGATCAAAATTAACTTTGTTGAATATAAGGATCACAACACTGTCTTGCTTTCTTGAACCATAAGCCTGGTAGGTTTTTTTTTTTTTTTTTTTTTAAGAAAGAGGGGACAGTGAGAGAGAGAGAGAGAGAGAGAGACAGAGAGAATCAGTTTTTATTGAGTTTTTCACATTGCTTGTTGTTGCTCTGAACTTTGTTGTGTACGTGGTGCTGGGGTTTAAACTCGCGTACTTGTGCATGCCAGGCAAGCACCGTAACTGCTGAGCCACCACTCCAGCCCCCTGGGAGGTATTTTTTTGCTAACCTTTCACCCTCAATCTGTGTCTATTTTTGATGTGAGGTGTGTCTCCTGTAAGCAGCATATTGTTGGATATTGTTTTTTGATCCAGTCTGCTAATCTGTGTCTTTTGATTGGGGCATTGAGCCCATTCACGTTCAATGTTAGAATAGATATGTGATTCTGGATCCCTGACATTGTGACCTTTGCTGTATTTTGCACCGTCTTGGATATCCTTTACTGAGTTATGTTTTTATTGACTTTCCTCTGTTTATGGGCTTTGGGAGTTATTAGCTTGTTCCTCTGTTTGAAGTTTTTCTTTGAGTATTCTCTGTAGAGCTGTTTTTGTGTTCATGTGTGTTGTTAATTTGTTGTTATCATGGAAGTATTTTATTTCTGCATCACATTTAAAGCTGAGTTTTGCAGGATGTAGTATCTTTGGTTGAAAATTACTTTTTTCAATATTTGAAAAATATCATTCCATGCTCTCCTGGCCTTATTATCTGAGCTGATAAATCCACAGTAATCCTTATTGGTTTGCCTCTGAATGTGATTTGGTGTTTTTCTCTTACTGCTTTTAAAATTCTTTTGTTGATTTCTCTGTTATTCATTTTGTATATGGTGTGTCTCAGTGAGTTTCTCAGTTGTTTAGGTCTCTTTTGTGTTCTATAGGCATCTTGAATTTGAAATTTCTGGATCAATCCTGGTATCGGGGAAATTTTCTTTGGCTGTCTCATTGAGAAGATTCTTTATGCCATTCATTTGTTGTTCCATGTTCTCCCCATTCCAATAACTGTCATGTTATTTCTTCTCATCTTGTCCCATACGTTTTGGAAGTTCTGATCATGCTCGGTAAGTTTCTTTTCTTGTGTATCCTCCTTTCATTCAAGATTGCTCAACCTGTCTTCATTGTCTAGTATTCGTTTTTTGAGAGGTGAAGTTCTGTTTTCTACTGAGTTTACTCTGATATTAATATCTTCCACTGAGCCTTTTTTTTCCTTTTTCCTTTTTTTTTTTTTAAAGAGAGTGGGACAGTGAGAGAGAGAGTAAAAGAAAAATCAATTTTATTTAGTTTTTCAGGTGGTGTTCATTGCTCCGACAGTTTGTTGAGTATGTGGTGCTGGGATTTGAACTCGTGTCCTTGTGCATGTCAGGCAAGTGCTGTAACTGCTGAGTCACCGCTCCATCCCCTCCATTGATCTTTTAATTGGGTTGGCAGTGTTTTTCAATTCTATGAGCTCTGCTACATCTCTTTTTCAGGATGTCTAGCTTTTTATCAAAGTGGTCTCTCAGGTCCTGAAATTGCTCTCTTATTTCCTTCCTTAAGTCTTTTAATTATTGATTATTTTAATAATCAGATTGTTGATACTTTTTTTGTAGGTTTTCATCCAGGATCCTATCCATGGACTCCTTGCTTGGCTAGTTGTGGTTTTGAGGAGGAGAATTGCTTCCCTATTTCTTCATTTTCAGGGCCAGGGCATGGGTCCTATGAGCCCTGTTTGGTTATTTTACTTTGTGGATGCTGATGGTTTGTGGGATTTTGTCTCTTTGGTAACTTGGGCTGGGTGCAGTTTGGGATGCTGAGATTATCAGCTGGCTCCCAAATCTATGGTTAATTATGGGCCTTTGCTTTTTCTAATACCTCACAAGATATGGCAAAAGGTACAATATGAGCAGCCAATGGGTACAATAAACAGTGTTAACGTGCTTACTTTTTTCCTTCTCTAAATGTTTCCATGTTACTTACTACTTATGAGCAAAATTGTAGGATTCTTAATTATTCTTGGTTACAACACTATTAACTGTCAGATTATAACTGGATTAAAAGGTACCAAGCAATATCAAATTTGGCATTCACATTGAATTTTCATTAAGGCCCTTCATAAGGATGAATAAACAATGTGTTCCGTTAAAGCATACAATAAACAGTGTTAAACTGGTTAATCTGTACCTTGTATAGTGGATGTATTTTTGGTTATCACCTGTGGAAGGAAAGATGTGATTAGCATTTATCTACAGATGGAGCATATTGACATTAAGCATACAAATATCTGTGAATAAAGAACTGAAGTAGGAAGGTAGATAGTCTTCTGATTATGAGGCCAGAGAAAAGCAAGGATAGATGTACTGTGAGCATATTCCAATTATGAAAAGTAAAAATCAAACAAGCAATTGATCAAACAAACAAAAAATAGAGGAGAGAGAGACAGATGGAGAGACTGGAATGATGTTGGGGACGGTGAGTGTTAGAAGAATAGGGTTTGGCTATTGCCAGAGAACAGGAAAGATGGGGGTAACAGAAGTGGACTACTAGTGGGCTTTGCAGCCTTGGCCTCTTGTGGTGTGATGAGTACTAATATTTACAGTAAAGCAAGTGTTCAAAGGAAAGGTAAGAAATAAGTAAGTAGAAAGAAGAAACAACCGCAGCAACACTTACTACAAACAAACTCTATTGTGTGGACTTGAAGCAGCCCTGCTGACACGTTATCTTAGAATGTTGTCCCAGAGTCTAGTGTCTTGCTACTTGGGAGGGGTAGGGGAGCGGTTTGCCCTCAGGTAACTCTTTCATTCCCTGATCCAATTATCTCTGGTTTAACTGTCCTGCAGGCTACACTGGCTCCAGGCTCTCCTCTGGATGAATTTGCCTTGAGGGTCATAGGTATTGAGAGGCAACATAGGAAGTTCCACCTTCCTTTTGCCCCATAATGGATACAGCCCATGCCGCTTAGGACTCAAAGGGGGAAAATGTTCTCTCTGCCAGAGCAAAGATGCCACGGAACTGTCCCAGTTTAAGCACCCAGTGGAGCTCCTGTTGGTACTCTGCCCCTTCACAGCAGAGCGTAGAATCCTGGCAGGATTGTGGGGATATCTGCCTCAGATTCCCTGCTTTGCTTCCCTGCCTTTTTGTCTGAAATCACTATAGTCTGACCTCCTCCTGGTTGGGAGGGGGAGTCTGCCACCTCCTCTGCAGCTCACTTGTGGAGAGTATCTGCTCTCAGCCCAATATGACTTTTCTAGGCACAGTTGGTCTCTGCGTGGCTGAATGGATCAAACTGAGTCCAACAGCGTCCCCCCTGCTGCTGTATTGATTGAAGGGTGAGCAGTACCTGGTGCCTAGCTGGGTCTGAATATAGTTGCTCTTTTCCACTTGCTACACCCAAGTCTCCAAGTCACAGATCTCCCATTGACCTGTTGTGTGTTCGGCGAATCTTTTCTAATATACACGCCTTGCAGAAAGGTAGTTTTTGCAGCGTTTCTTCCTTTCAGGTCATGGAGAAAGCTGGGGTGTGACTTGCTTGTCATCTGCCATTTTCCTGGATCGATCAGCTTCTGGCATGCTTGTATTTGATCACAGTCATTTAAACAGAAGTTGAGCAGACATATATCAGGGATATCACAAAGAGAATTCAATCATCAGAAGGAATGATGTGATATTTGAGTGTTTTTTCCTTATTCTGAAGCTTCAAAGGTTTCTGATTCATAAGCCATCAAAGATGAAAAATGATATAATGAAAAAGTAGCTAAGTTCTATTTTCAGTTGTCTCGATTAGAGTTCTTAGGCTACTCTTTCCAATTCCTTTTCAGTCCTTTTTCTAATGTATCAAAATGGAAAGACTTGGATTAAATGAACTCAAGTGCACCTTGCAGCAATTGTTACTCAAGTGTTTTAGTAGATAGTAGAATTCCATCTTTTCTTCTTTGAATAGAGTTCTTCTGTAAGAAAATATTATTCACTCTCATTTTTTAATTTAGTCATTTATTTATATCAATATGGATTCATGGATTTTTTTTATTCTTTGCATTATAATCCAATATTTACTTTGTTACTCAAATTATTTCACATTTGGCCACAGGAAGACCTAATGTTATAGAGCACTTAAAATTTTTTTGAATATTGTTTTTGATTCCACATAACAACTAAATTTTAAGAAATTACTACCTTCTGAGTTGGTATAGTATCAAAAAAGAATATTCCCAGTTATCTGAAAAGGCTGTTAACTATATTCCTCCCTTCCCCTATATATGTATACATATATATATGTATATATATGTGTGTGTGTGTGTGTGTGTGTGTGTGACCTGGATTTTCTTCATATGCTTCAATTAAAATATCATATTGTAATTAATTGAATGCAGAAGTAAATATGAGATTTTAGTTATTTTGTATCAAGCCAAGTGTTAAAGAATTTGGAAAAAAAATCACTCTTCATTTTGCAGAATGTTGTTTATTTTTATATGAAATGGGCTTATTACTCTTTTTAGATGAATTCATAAATATTTTCAAATTTCTATTTTAATTTTTTATATGGTAAATATTTATAGGCATAATATGCATGCACCAAATGTTTTTGAGTTGCTCACTTATTTTTAAGAGTTTAAAGAGATTGTAGGACCAAAAAATTTGAAAACAGCCTTTCTAGGCTATTTTTAGATGATGAGTACAGCATAGTCAACTCTTTTACTCACTTTGATGGTTTCCTGTGAAAAATTTTCTGCTTTCCTTTGAACTAGTGTGTTCAAAGAAATGTTCAAATGCAGTGATTTTAATATTAGGACATATTCTAAAGTCTACCCAGTTTTTTCCAAAGTGAAATACTACATAAAGAAGTTATAAATACTTTATAGTATACTTTGCACCTCTGAGATACTAAATAGTTCTCATGCAAACATTTAAAACTGGAAATGTAAATATATATATATGTATATATATATATAATCAATCAAAGGGAGAACAGAAGAGGAAAGAGACCAGAGAGAGGGAGAAGGGGTAGGGGCAGTACTGGGGAGGTAATTAGGCCAAAATATATTGTTATAATGTGTGCATGGTGTATGCATGAATGCGTAATAACAAATCCCTTCATTATGTACAACTATAACGCACCAAAAAAAAAAAAAAAGATTCACCATCAGAAGTTGGCTTTGATTTGGCACATTTTCTGGAACTTTGTGGGAAGTCAATGCATATTTGTTGATTGAATGAATAAACACTGACAATTATTGCTCTTTTCTAAAAATCCAGATTAGCAATGAAATTGAGAATGTGACAGAAGAGCCCACAAAACCAGCAGCTGAACAGATTGCAGAATTCACTATCCACCTTTTGGAGAAGCAGTATAGGGAAGAATTACAGGATCCCTCAAGCTCCTACCACCAGCACCTTGTAGAAGAGTTTATTTCAGAGGTGTGTGATTTATTGTTTGTTTGTTTGTTTGTTTTGATGAACAAGATACTTTGCTGGGGATTAAGTTTCCCATATTCACAATAATATTTAAAGATAGGTTTAGCTGTCAGTCTACCTGGTTCCTGGGGTGGTGACTTAACCATTTCTTCAGAATCCTCTGAAAAGTTCACAGAAGGATAAGTTCTTTAACTAGAAACAGTGTCTTGCTATCTTCTAACAAATAAATGCTCTTTCAAACCTTTGCTGCATAGCTAAGGTAGACAGTTTTATGATATGGTTTTGATTTGAAAATGTTAAGAGAAATGATCATCTCTGAGAAACTCTGTACAGTGTATTAGTTTTTTTTGAGGAAACATTAAATCAAATTTTTAAAAATTTTATTTTTTAGTGTTTTTTTTTTTTAAATTTTTGAGTGGGTAATGCATAGAAAATCTATAGTACAGAGTCTTAGAGGCAAGAAAAAGCATACAGTAAAAGATAATTTCCTTCCTATCTGTTCTTTTATAAAATGTATGTTTTTAAAAAGGAATTTATTTAAAGAACAATAAATTAGAACATCCCATAAATTTGCTTTCTGGAAGAATTTTTAATAAGACTTGAACTCAATATTCTTTCAGTTAAAAATGACTCTTACTTGGCTCACTTCTGGTGTGTCTTTGTTCATATGTTGTAAGGTATTGAATGCCCGTACACCACTTTCTGTCTGATGACAAGGTACATCAATCCTTCCTGTTTATTTCTTTTCCAGTCCCTCTTGATTGGGTTCTCCTTGGCTAAATTTTCAATTCCGTTACCTTGGATTAATTTCCTTCCCTAGACACTGTGTCCAGATGGGAATAAAAATATGCAGATAGCATCACTGTAGCCATCAGACATAGGGAGTGTAGGCCAGACAATCCATTTTCCTAGGTGTGCAGCCAAGTTGCAGGCTGTGTGGTATGTGGAAGAAATGTCAGCCAGGCCAGTGGCCACCTGGCATTGGATAGTATCTTGGATTGGTTGTCATTTTTTTTTTTTTTTGCCTTTGGATTAAGGAGCTTTTAATAAGTCTTACTGTTTGAGTAAATAATTGCACAGAATGACTACAGATTTAGAGAAAGTCTAGTAAATGCTCTGAAAAACTCCTCCAGCAGAGAATTTATGGTACAGGTAGTTAATGGAATGAGGTGAATTTTGATGAAAGGCCTGGGCCTACCATGAAACACTTCCTTCTCTGGCCTATCTCTATACCACCTTTCCATCCTTACCTGGAGTGAAATGTCCACCAGTTGTTACTTCTTTGTGTAGAACAGTAGAAGCAGGGGTTGTCTCTGAAGGATCTCATCCCTGGTGTTTACTGCAAACTGAAAGTGGACCTCTAGCTCTCTCCTTTCATGACAGTCATACGGATTGCTTTCTCAATATTGCCTCCTAGGCAATATTGGAAAACACACAAAGGAAAAGAGAGCCTGCTTGGAGGAGATAAAGTTCAGGAGCTATTACTCTTTTTCTTTTTTTAATGAGAAAATTAAGAGGAAGAAGTGGCATGATAAACTTGGAACAATACCAAGTAAGATAGGATGTCGGAGAGTTTGGAAACAGTGTGATGACCTTGGTTGATACCTGAGAGCAGGCACAGTATCAATGCAGTTCCCTAGTATAGTGCTTTTATACCAGGACACAGTGCATCTACAGGCTGCTGTCTGTCTGTCCACAGCAACTATGTGGATAAGTATCTTCATTTAGTGGATGAACTTCAGGAGGCCAAATTTGTTCTTGTTTATTTTAGCCTCCCTTGGAGCAGAATGTAAAATCAGGTCTTCTTCTGCCTTTCAGTTTCTTCCTTTATATTATACAGAGCCCTCTTCATTTTAATTAGAGGGGGAAATTATGGTAAATTTCACAGTTATTCCAGTTCTGATACTAATCCTAAAATATTCTAAAATATGTTGATCGTGAGGAAGAATAAAAAGAAAAGACAGTGTAATTCAGTGGAAAATATATGGACTTCTGTATTAGAGAGATTTGAGGTTAAATTAGTAAATTCTGATTCAGTCACCAAATGTGTGATTCTGGCTTAGTTGATATTTTAGTGTCTTGGTTTTCTCATCTATAAAATCTGATTAATCAGTATAATGTGGCAAGTGTTGCAAGGATCAGAAGTAATATTGTGAAGCACCAGATATAGTACTCAATTCAATAAATTATGGCTATTATTAAATTGGTGTTATTAAAATGGAATGACTTCTTTCACTGGACTCTTGTACAATATTAATTGGAGGTGAAGAATTATAGGATGTGTGCATGTTTAGACTCAAGAGATAGCAAAGCCCAGGCTTCATAATTATAATGGGCTTCATTAATAATAATGTATAGTAGAATAGCATTTTGAGTACTCCTTTTGAGTATGCCATTGTAATATTACAAAAGCTGATGTGGTAAATGGACAGGGCAGAATTAGTTTTATAAGGGAAGGCTTATGCATAGCCAAATCTACCAGCCAACAAAGAGCTGGACCCAGACCCCAGACTTATAATTCCTAGTTCTACAAATTCCACCTATGTCTTCATTGTGCAAGAATTTATTCTTTCTTTTCAAAAAGAAAAACAAGGTAAGTTACTATAGGCAAATTTTTCATCTGCTTGAATTTTTTATTCTTAAGGCACAAAGGACTTTAGTGAACCAAAAAATTTTTAAAATTCCCCTTGCCTGATTGTTTGAGGATGTGGTTAAAAGCAGATACCCAGAGATGTTTCCAAAGTCCATTAACTTATTTCCCTTGTGTTGTAACCCATATGTTGAGCTACCTTCTGAAATGTTAGTATAAAGTATTTGGTTTTGTTAAAATATGTATTTTTGCATAATGTGATCATTTTTAGACCTTTACTCAGCTCGCATTTGTTTTTCCTCCTCCAGTCACCAAGCTCACATGGACTTACATGGCTACCTTTTAAAGACTTAGTATTAAAACTAGCATCTGTGGTTGTGATGCTCATAAATTGATTTTTTGTCCAATCAAGTTAATATAACCACTAATTCTTAACCTCTTTCTTAACAAGCAGTTGACAAGGCCTCTGTCCTGAGGCTGAGTATGTCTATATTCCTTTCAAATTCTGAGTGTGGTTCTCTTGTGTTATACGAACAGGAAACAGATGCCACCATACACTTTCATAATTGTAGAAAACAGACACTTGACTGTCAATTTGTGTGCTCATGCCAAATCTCTAATCCAAACAATATTTTAAAATGCTATGATAGCTTCTTTTGAAATAAATTTTTTTTCACATTTACCACATAAAGGAAAAAAATCAGTGCTTTGCCAGTAAGAAGTATAGTTTTTATAATTTGGAAAAAATTAATATTAAAAGAAAAATGTTGCAGTATTTTGGTAAATACCCTTTTCTAACATTCTATTATAATTTTTTAAAAAAAACTTTTGGATCCCTTTTTATCTATGTATGTGTATAAGCTCCTAATAGTTATAAATAGTATACTTTTTATTCTACTCTTGAAAGCATTTTACATATACTTTCCCACCTTTCTCATAGTTATCTTTATTTTTAACAGGTTGAAAATGCCTTTACTGGGTTACCAGGCTACAAAGATATTCATGTTCTTGAATTTAGGTAAATGGATTTACACTAAAACTATATGTGTTTGGTAGTACTATTTCTTCCAAACGGAATATCCTTTGTATTTAGCACATATACTCTAACAACAACTGATTTAAATGTTGTAATTAAATATTGTTTATGGGGGCTGGAGCAGTGGTTCCGTGATTATAGTGCTTGCCTGGCATGAACAAGGATGTGGGTTTATACCCCAGCATCCACGTACACAGCTAAGTGTCAGAGCAACAAAGGACCATGTGAAAAACTCAATAAAAATTGATTCTCTGTGTCTCTTTTTCTCTCTCTCTCTCTCACTGTCCTTCTCTCTAAAAAAAAAAATGATGTTAATGGCAAATTAGTATTCATTCTTAATGGTAGTTTTTCAAGAGAGAAACTAAGTTAGAAAATGCCATCATATTTAAGAAAAGACACAAGGTCTATGGTTGGGTCAGCATAAGAATTTAGGAATTTGGGTCCCCATCTTATTGCTGACAAGTTACGCAGCTCTTATTTGGCTCTGATGAGCCCCTGGAGTCAGGTTGGATGTGGCCTCAGCACTCTCCTAAAAATTATCAGTATTAACCTAAGTGACTTTGATGTCTTGGTGTAAGGCCATTCTGGAAGGGATGTCCTCATTTCAAATACAAAAGTTCCTAGTAAATCAGAGCAACCTCTTTCAAAGACATGTCTTCCTTGCTTAAGACTCATAGCATAATGCTTGGGAACACTTATTGAGTGATGGTTTTGTACTGGAAACATTACATTTGTAAGCTGGTTTAATCTTTAAATCTTCTTAGGACAGATATTTTTAATATTCAGAGAAGGAAACAGGTTTAAAGGGATGAAATAGCAAAGAACGAGATCGTCAGTTCGGGGTGGAGGAAAGATTTTGGAACAAGGTAGCTGACATTATTGCTCTTGCTCTTAACCTCCATGTTAGACACAGACACAGTACTGTGAGTGAGTTGGACAGTTGGTTGATAACTGTGGCCCAATTATTGGTTTCTGGGAGCACAGGTTGGGAAACTGTGCAGTCTGACAACATAATTAACAGTGTGCGTCACCATCTCAACTTTGGCATGTTTTGTCAAAATTTTTGAGTTTACAAGAAGTACAATAAGCACTTATAGTATTTACAGTGTTTCAGGATATATATATGTGTGTGTGTGTATATATATATATATATATATATATATATATATATACACTGTATATGTATATATATTTTTTTTTCCGATAAGAAAATCAAAGCACAGAAAAAATTTAAATAATTTACTCAACAGCCCTTAGCTACTTAGTGGCACAGGCTTAGTGAAGAGAGACCCTGCATGCTGAATTGATCTATCTACTCTCACACCAAGACCAGTTCTTCCAATTCAACTTTAGTAGTTTTCATAGACTGCTCCCTCCACTTGTGACTACGCTTAGATGAGAATCTGAGAAAGTGAGGCCTTGTAGACGTCTCTCATTTGGCAATGTATGACAGGCAACAGGGCCTTTGGAACAAATTTGCCTGCCTTTGAATCTTACCTTTGTGTTTCTGGGTGGGTAAATAGTTTGATTAAGTATGGAATTCTGGTTGGGAAGATATTTTCCTTTAGAGTTTTGAAGTTATTGCTCCATTTTCTTTGTTATTCTAGAAAAAGTTCATTTCAATTTATGAGTCCCTCTCCCCCACAGTTATAGGATTGTCTGTAATTTTCAGTAATATTTCTGAATGTCTTATTTTAGTGCAGATCTGCATGTTTGATTTTCTTTTCATTTATTTTAATACTAAACAACACATTGAATCCCCAAAAGGGTTCCCAATTTTAATGCCAACAACGGAAGTCCTGTGAGCTACTGAAAAAAAATATTTATAAAGAGATAAACTACATATTATTTCAAATATTTTTTAAAAAGTTTAAAAGACTTTAAAAACTATTGGTTTTAAAGTAGAATATTTTCTCTACTGTTTTTCACTTCTATCAATTTATAGTACTTTGTCAATATTACTACTGAGCAATCTTTTTGATTTAAGAAGTCATTTAAAAAAATCAGAAGAAATTCTTTGATGAATTATGTGACAGTTACAACTGTCTTGAACTCCAACTAACACTTGTCATCTTTATTTTCAGGTCTCCTGCGGAAAATGTCAGGTAAAATATTTTTGGTGCTTTCTGTGTTGTCCTTCTAATCAGGAAGTCGTTTAGAATATATGTCAGCCCTAGGTCCACAGGAGCATGATTCAATTCTTCAGTCACTTTCAGTATCACTGCCTACCTTCTTACAGATCAGGGGCTGGCAAGTAAATATTTAAAACTTTGCAGGTCCTATAGTTTCTGTTGCAACTACTCAGCTCTATCAGGTAGAAGTGGACATAGGGAATACAATGTAACTAAAAAGCATTATTGTGTTCCAGTGAAATTTAATTATACATACTAACATCTAAATTTTATGTAATTTCAAATGTCACAAAATATTCTTGTTTTTATTATTTTTTTCAACCATTTAAAATGTGAGATCCATTTATGTGTGGACAGTAGACTGAATTCCACTCACAGACTGTATAATTTATTGACTCCTTGTATAGACTGCTGACTGACAAATACTTTAAATATTGAGTTATGCTTAATTTAAAATAGGAATAATGACTTGCATTAATGAAAATGCTTTCAAGTATATCGTGTCACTCAGTAGTATAGTCAGTCAAGTGTACTTTAAGTGATAAAGAGAAGCTGACCTGTATAATAGTTCATTTGTAAAAATATCTGCTCTTGGTAGTTTTTAGAAGCATAATATAAAGCATAATATCCCTTTTGAAAATTTCTTGTCATTTTTTGCTTTTGGATTCCAAGTTTGCTTAAAATTTTCTTTTTCTTGGAAGACTAATAAGTCCAACATGGAAGCTATGAGGTAAATTCATAGACTAAATATGGAAGTGTTTGTAAGGTGATATTCTTTGTATGGTCAGCTGTCCACATTTGTGGATTCCTTATCTATGGTTTCAACCAACTGCTGATAGAAAAAATATTAAAAATACAAAATTCAAAAACAAATAACTCTATGTCTTATTTCTTGTCATGAGTCCCTGAACAATACCAACTATTTACATAGCATTTACCTTGAATTAAATATTAGAATTAATCTAGGGATGACTTTATAAACTATATGGAAGATGTGTATGGGTAATATGCAAATACTGTGCCATTTTAATATAAGGAACTTAAGCATACAAGTAATTTGGTATCCATAGGAGAGGGAGAGGTCATGGAGAACCAACCCCTCCAGATTGAAGGATGAAAATAATAGCTGATATTTGAAAAAACTCTCTGCTTTACTCACTTTCATTAACAGGATTTTGAAGAGTATTTATGAAGTGCCTAGTAATTGGGCAAACTTTGTGCATACAAGAATGAGTAACTCTTGGTTTCTATCCTCTAGGAATGCAGCATCTAATGAAAAGTGCTTACAGACATATGTCAAAGTGCTAGTTCATTTTTTTTTTCATTTTATTATCTCAGTATCCCTGTGAGATAGTAAAAATGAGAATTATATTTATTTTCTCTTTTGAGTTGAGGAAATTTTGCTTCAGGAAGGAAAATTGACTTGTCATAACCTATATGACTAAGAGATATAAGGAATTTTGACCAAAATAATCAGAATTTGTGCTTTTAGTATACATAAACTGCTTTGTATATTTATATTATAGGTATATAATATATCAAGGTCCGTAGTCAGCCAAAAGACCTAATTTTTAAATTTCTGTCCTCTTGAGGTCATTAGAACATTAAAACAAAATCCAAACCTTGATGTTTAACCATATGCTCAAAAGAATGATATCCATTTGTTGAGTGTTAATAGCCCCGTGTAAGGACACAGACAACAGTTCAATATGAAGCCATTTGACTTTATGATAGAATTGTTAACCTGGGTACAGTTTTCAAAATTGTGTAGTGAATGACTGTGTAGTACAAAAACGTTCTATTTATAGAATACATGCCCTTCTACCCTCTCCCCTCTCTTTCTTTCTCTCTAAGCATTTGTATACACTCATTATGTTAAGTTAGCAGGATCCATCTGAAGTGAATCAATAATGTAAAAGTGTGTTATATATACATTTTAACTTCAGCTTCAGGCTTTGTAAATGTACACCTTCTTCCTAGAGGATGTGTTATAGAAGAAGGAATGTCTGAATTTCTCTGAAGTATCCTTATTTTGGTTGATCTTGATGTGGTGTGATACCACTATTTTCCCTTTTAAAAATATGTACAATTGGGGCTGGAGTGGTGGCTCAGCTGTTCCCGTGTTTTCCTGGCATGCTTAAGGACCTGGGTTCAAAGCCCAGCACCACATACACAACTAAGCATTGGAGCAACGAAACCCAGATGAAAAACTAAGTAAAAATTGTTTCTCTCTCTCTCTCTCTCTCTCTCTCTCTCGAAAACATATGTAGAGATTGGAGCAGTGGCTCAGCAGTTATGGCACTTGCCTGGCATGCGTGAGTACGCAGTTTCAAACTCTAGCACCACATACATAATGAAGTGTTGGAGCAACACACATGAAAAACTAAATAAAATTATTTCTCATTTTTTTTCTCTCTCTCTCTTTTTAAAAAAATCTATACAATTGATCAGGGCATTTGAGGTGAGAGAGAAAGGGTGAACTTTTCTCCATGTGGTTGATGTATCTGGAAGTAGCTGTCAGGCACAAATTCTTTTCTATATATAGCTGTTTCAGTCCAGTTCAGAAGATGAAACATAGTAGTACAGTGTTGGTTGGTTAACTTGGAGTCACTGAGTGCAAAGAGCCAGTGTAACTTTCTGATCGTTTTGTCTACCACTGTGTTCTACTTCTGTGGACTTCCATGTCCTCTTGGCTTCCTTTTAAACTGTCTTCATCCTGAGACGTTTTCATACTCCATTACTGGGCCAGAACTTAGCCTGTTCTGAGTCACAGTGAAGTTCTTGGCTTTATCTAAGAATACCTGTTTTGTGGTGCCCCAGATATTTCTTTGAGTTCTTTTTCTAGAACAAAAACATAGTAATAAATTACAGCACTTCTCTGTGTCGTTTTTATCTTTTTATTTTCTTTGATACTAGAGATTTAGCCCAGGGGCACTTAACCACTGAGCTACATCCCAAGCCCTTTTTATTTTATTTTTTTTCTAAATTTTGACACAAAGTCTTGCTAAGATGCTTAGGGTCTTTCTAAGTTTCTGAGGCTGGCCTTTAGCTTGTTATCCTCTTGCCTCAGCCTCCCGAGTTGCTGGGATTATGGTGTGTGCCACCTTCTCAGGCTTCATTTTATCCTCTTTAATTAATTTATCCTTTATAGACAAGGTTTATTATAATAAAAGTGTTATTTTAGATGTCCAATGGAAACACTGAGTGGCATATAATATTTTGCCAGTAAAGAAAAAGGCCATTATTCTAATAAATATGGTTTAATTTGCATAGATTTCTTCATCCAGGTACATTTCTTTTGATCATCTACCTATAATATTTAAAAGCCACAGAAGGTACATTGTAGACTTCTGTATCCTACTTGGTTCTCCTTGTCTGATGCTCTGCATAACCCAGAAACCAATTCAAGTACTAATTGGCATAACCTTTTCCTCCTTCATCTTTGTCCTCCTTCCCTCCCTCCCTTTTTTCCTTCTTTCTACCTTCTTCCCTTTCTTCCTTCCACCTTCCCTTCCTTTTTTTTCTTTCTTTCACCATGGCTTCCTGTCTTAGACTCACGTTAATAGTACAAATAAGTTAAATACACATCCCAAGAAGATGTCCAACATTCTGGATATGGAGGTATGGTCTATTCTACTGAGTTTGGAAAGAGCATGTACATCCTCTCAGAGTTGGGCTATGGCCCTAAAACAATGTCTCTAAAATGACTACTAATGAGCTAAAGGGTTTGAAGATAATATCCATGCTCTGTAGAGTGAAAAATTGTTCTTTTTATATGGAGAGACTGAAAATGCTTCAGATTAAGTCAGAAGTATTTAATAATGCCACTTAAGTGTTACAAATCCAATTGTCTTATTTGTCTGCCTTAGTGAATAAAATTGACTGTTTTTTCACTACTTTTCAAAAGTATTCATTGATGTTTAACAATGCATCCCTTCACTATGTAAGACTATGATGCACCAATAATAAGAAGAAAAAGGTATTTATTAAGCTAGTATGAGCCAGACATTAATCTAGATGATCAGGACATTAGAGATGAATAATAGTTGTGCTTATGCAGTTGATGGGGGAGGTAGAACATGACCACAGACAACATCTTCAGTGTTAGGAGGAGTTTCACCCAGGGCATGACATCTGGACTGAGGCAAAAAACAAATAGCCAAGTGAGGAAAGTGTGTGTGTATGTGAAAAATATATGGGGTTGGAGGTAATAATAGGCATTGCAGAGAGATGGAAACAGAATGTCCAAAGATCGAGGGACAGAGCAATGTGCGGTACCTCTGATCAGCAGTACTTTAGAACACTCAGTGTTGGGGAGCGTGGTATGGCAAGTTTTGACCAGTAGGTGGCGCTCTTACTATTTTATTCCACCTTGGAACAATTGCTAAGCATTTTATTGTATTTCTTTCCTTATAAAAAAAGATTGGAAATTACCCATGGCTCAGTGTATTTTGATGTGTAAAATTAAAAAAGTTTTAATTCCTAAGGGAATTAAGAGTAATTCTAGATGCAAAGCAGATTTTTTTAAACCACCTAGAGCTTCAGTGTCAAAAGTACGCAGCGACTGCTTTTTTTTTTTTTTTTTTTTTTTTTAGAGCAAGAGGGAGAGAGTAAGAGGAGTTAGAATCAATTTTATTATCTTTTCATCTGGCCTTTTATTTCCCCAACACTTATTTGTGTATGTGATGCTGGGGTCTGAACCCCGGGTTCCTGCACATGCTAGGCAAGTGCCTTAACTGCTGAGCTACCACTCCAGCCCCTCAGCAACTGTTTTTAAGAGCCTTGCACTGCCTCTGTAGAAGAGGCAGCTTATCATATCTGGGAGGAAAACAGTATAGAAACAACTCAGCATTTCTCCTCTTTGATTAAAATAAAAAAGCGAACTTTAAAAACTCTTTCTATGCTAACAGGGACAAGAACATCAGAGAGGTATGGCTGTTTGTATGGCAGGTGGGTGTCACCTTTGTAGTGTCTTCTACAGTACATAGTGTCATCAGCACCATGAAGGTCTGGATAGGTCCAAAATCAGCCAGTGCTCCCAGGAAGAAAGAGACTAATTCGTGCTACCATATGATGGCATTTGCAGCCAAATGGATGGAGATGGAAAAAATTATGCTAAGCTAAGTGTCCCAATGTCAGAGACTCAAGGGCCGAATATTTTCTCTCATTTATGGAAGCTAGAATACAAGCAGAAACAGTATAATAGATAGCTAACCTAACAATTACCTCAACATGTATGAATTTTTACACAATCATGGGGAAGAACCTTACCTAGGATGCTGGGGGATGTAGGGCGGGGGGCAGGGAGGGAGGAAAGGAAAAGGAAGGATATCAAGGAGACCTGAGGGAGGTAGTACAGGGGAATCTAATCAGAGGGGAACCTCCGACTTCCCTGAGAAGTCCAATTAACTTGGGGTTTAAGTAGGGGGAAACATGGAATCGTGGAGAACCCAAGGAGGGAAACCATGGAATGGCACCAACCTTGGCTTGTTCTGTCATTATACTTTTGTTCTTGATTGTTTGATGATGAATCCTTCCTAATTGTAAGACTATGTTTAACGATTAAAAAAAATAAAAAATAAAACAGAACTTACCAACACACCAACATCTCTCATGAATATAAATGTTATAAATACAAAAATTGAAGGAAAATAAATCCAGAAATATACTGAAAATAAATAAAAATTATAAGAAATTGAAATTTATGCAAAAAAGGACAATGAATTCTTTAGGATGCCCACTGAGCTATTTAAAAGGAGAAATCCTTTTGCTAACAGTCCAGTTATAGCATTGACCAACTCACACATTCTCTCCCAAAAGGAGAATCTCTAAGGAGTTACAATCCAAAGTTTACTTTGCAAGCTTGAAATCAGGAAGAGGAAATTGGGCAATCTTATTGACTGGTATCATGAAGTTTTATCTTATAAGGAAGTTCCAGTACTCTGGTTGGAAACTTTCCACTAAACTGATATAAATTATTCACCAGTTATTTTTCCCCTAGCCTCTGTGATATTATCCTCATTTTGCTGATACATTTTTCTTTGGATATATAAATAATTTGAATAGTCTGCAGTTTTCTTTCTGTATTCAGACAAGTATAGATTTCCATACATCTAGTAGATCCTAGGTGCCTCTCACTGTCAGGTATCAAGTTGAATATTGGGGAAAGAATCTCAAAAAGAGAGAGAGAGAGAGATGGTCATTTACTGAGGCCTAGGCCAGAGACTGCTAGGATCCTAAGTAACTGGATTTGCTTGCCTGCTCACATCAGAAATAGAAAAAAAGATGTAAAAGGAAAAAGTGAATTTAATCATAGTTTGACCAAAACTTATCTGTCTTTCCCCTTTATTCAGAGAGGTTACAATTTATAGATAAAAAGTTCAGAATATATATGTATGTATGTATGTATGTGTGTGTGTATATATATATATATATATATATATATATATATATATATCTAGACTTTACTAGTTGGAGATATAATTCTAGTTTTTTTGGCACCCTCCAGGGCCAGGCGGATGTCTTCTCAGTTTCCATTCTCAGGAAACTGGAATGAAAAAAAAAATACAGGTTACCAGGAAATGGATGAGGAAAAAAAATTGAGGCTTTTAACTTCAAAGAGACCCTTTTATAGTCATTGTAACAACCTTTTTACAAAACAATAAAGATGGTAATCAAGGATATATACAAATATATAAAGAAGTTAGAGAAAATTACATTTAATTTGTTTTTCTGCTTTGATTCTGGAGTCATTTTGCTGCCATGAAATGTCTGAAGTAGCAAATTGCTTCCATTGCATATCTGTCTTGCATGGTTTATCTCTGGAGGGATCTTGGTATGGCTTGCAGGCTACTGTCTGTGATGGCTGTGTGCAGACAGGCTGGTAGGCACAGTGGCAGCTAGCACAGAACTGTCCTCATAATGACTTTTTCTCATCATAGTTTCATTAAAGCCACTGCGAGTAGCATAATATTTCAGAAAGCAGGAGCTAGAGTCAGACAGATCTGAATTTAAACCCTGATTCCACCACATATTTATGATGAAATTTAAAGAAGTCTTTTGAATTCCTTAAAGCTCAGTTTCTTCAACAATATTCTGAAGATAAAACCTTTTTATTCAGGTTACTATAAAAAAGGAGACTAAGCCATGTGAAATGCTTGTCACATTATAAGATTTATAAAATGTTAGATTTTACTTACAGCAATCTGAGTGAGAGTCCAGGAGAAGTATTTCTATTTTCTTTAAAATTTTACATTGTTTTTTGAAAATGACTATTTAAGAAAGTATGAAATAACACATGAACTCCTACTTAATTATATATGTTTTACTCTCCTTTATTCCAAGAAGTATTTTCTTATGGAAATGTGGATAGTGAGAAAGCCTAATTCCCAAAGTTATTTTTTTTTAGCACTTATTAAGGTCTAATTTAATTAATTAATGAGAGTCAGCAAAAGAAAAAGAAAAAGGAAGCAAGTTTCTAGAACATTTGAAAAGCAGAAACTTATATAGCTAATTGGGAAAGGATTTGTAAGTTAAATACAAAGCTGTTTAATGTTGTGAGGGTAGAAAAGTTGTAAAGTTTGGAGTTCTCTTTCCTACTAAGTTTTAATTTCTAATTAAAAGTTTTAAACTTTTTCTTTCACAGTAATTAACTATGGCTTAGTACATAATTTTCCAACAGCAATAATAAAACAGTATGAGAAGATTTCCCATTGTTGGGAGGAGTTAGACTTTGTTTTCAAATCAGTGAGGAGAAGTGGTAATGGTAAATGAAGGAAGAAGGCTGATAGTGAAGAAAAAATAATTGGCTTTGAAGGAGAAAGAAAGGGTAAGGATTAGAGGATGAAGAAGTTCAGGTAATCCTTCAGAGTTAACTCTATGTCTTTCTTAGAACTCTTGCCCTGTTTTTAGAACTATGACTTCCACTCTTTGGGAAGGAGTGGAGAGAAAAACGTTGCCCAGGTCTGCAGAGTGTTGTTGGAATCCAGTCTTTTGAGATACTCCTCTAGGTCTAATGTTTGTTCTCCATGGATTCAAAGCTCTTTTCTTTTTTTTTTTTTTAAATTTTTTATTTATGATTATTTTTTTGAACAACCTTACAAGATTTTAACAAAATAATATAAAATGTGTATAAAATGTGTAAATATTCTGGATATTGCAATTATCTCCAGGAGTGCCCCCCCCCAATTACCCTCCCTTATCCCTCCCTTCCCTTTCCCTTTATAACTCTAAAAAAAGGTATTAGATTGTAAAGCATTACATCTTATCTGGATTTA
>PVKS010010220.1:0-60952 GCA_004027875.1 Aplodontia rufa
CATGCCAGGCAAGTGCCCTAACTGCAGATCCACCACTCCAGCCCCAACTACTGTGATCTGCAATGAAAAGAGCTTCAGGTAATTTTGTTCCAGGAAGAATATGGAAGCACGAATCCGTCTTGGAAAACTGCAGTGAAGATGAATCACAGCCTGGACCAGAAGCATGATAGGCCCACATGCAGTCTTGGAAGCTACGTGCTCGTTTTATTTTGAAGATTTAGAAATGTTTAGGCATACATGATTGTGGCAATGCGTGACTAATATATGACCTTAAAATTGCTCTCTTTTAGGTAGAGAATGAATAATATCTCCTCATAAACAGCTAAAACTCCCATCAGAGTTTTCTCAAAATATAAATTTACCCTCATTAGCTAATCTAAAGTAAAAATATTTGATTGTGGGGCTGGGGCCGTGGCTCAGCAGTTACAGCCCTTGCCTGCCATGCACAATACCAGGTACACATGAAGAGTTGAAGCAGTGAAGACCACATGAACAACTAAAAAAAATCGATCCTCTCTCTCACTGTCTCTCTCATTGTCTGTTTCTCTTTAAAAAAAATAAAATAAAACACAGAATTATGTTCTTAAAAAAAGATATTTGATTTGAAAAACAATAATATATTTCATTTATATGCTGGTCCTCAAATAGGTTTTATATTCTTAAATTGTGCTTTCTAATTAATCCCATTAAATCTCTTAATACTAGAATATCTTTATTATATTCATACCCAAATATACAAACAAAAATAAATATAACAAATGCAGATCACTGACTAATTTTAAAGCATGTAATTTGAGGAATATATGGTATAAATTTCAAAGATCTAATATCTTGTAAAGGTGAGAAAAAATCTATTTTAATAATTTTAAGAAGTAATTTTTAAAAGATGTACTACATACAAAGGTATATTTTAATATTGTATTATTTTTCTCCCTAATTTATCTGGATTTTATCAGAATTATTTGTATTTGCATTAGTGTATGTGGAAACTTGTAGTGTTTTAGGTTCTAATTTTGTGTTAATATTTGTGGAAACTTGATGTAGTGTTTTAGGTTTTGATCAAAAAGGGTAGCTTAAATTACAAAGATCCATAATTTTACATAAAATATAATATTTCCATATCAACATTTATTCATTAATCTTTCTGAAAAATGCAGGTGCATTGCTAAACCCTGGAAATGTTCAAATCAGGACATTCATTATAAGAATTAAAACCAAAAATAAATTTGCAGTGGTTTCAGAATTATATTTGCCACTTTTTATGTGCTTTCACTATTTGAGTAAAAGTTTATATTCATAGAGCAAATTTTTATTTATAATTAAAATTTCATATGTCACAGAAATAGAAGCATTCCTCATGTTTAATTTGATGAAAATCTTTTGTTTTTATAAACAAAAGAAATCAGTAAACAAAAACCCTCAGATCTGGAGATGTATGACAAACTGACATTAAGAAAGTATTTATATGGCTTAGTCTCTTGGGAGCAGAAAGAAAAACAATCTGTGTACTCATTTAAGTGACTTTAAAAGTATTTTGGCCTCAATGAAGAATATATATTTTTTTTCTTTTGAGTAACGTGATCAGTAGCAATTCTTCTGCTATCTAAGATGAAAGTCTGAGTCTTATGTACTATAATAGAAAAAGCTTAGAAAATCTATCTCATGCTTTCAAACAGACTATCCACAGAAAATCACAGTTCACTGTCAGAAATATTGCTTTAACCCACATTTTGTAGATAATAACTCAGTACTATTGAAAATGACACTTTGTAGCAGTCAAGTCTCCTATGACTGTGACCAGCTACGGGAACAGAAATGTCCAAATCTATTGCCAAAATATATAAAGCAGACTTTGGAAACAATGTGAAATGCTTTCGACAAATGTATGCAATAGTATTACAGATCAAATTTATCTACAAAGAAAAGTTGTGCATTTTTCTTTAGGAACATATCTTGTGTGTATTTATATGGTATATATATGTATGAGTATATGTATATCATAGGAATATACGATATATATATATATTTGTCATAGGAATTTATCTTCCTAATTTCAATGAATTCTCTACTTCTTTAAATACTCATCAGTTATGTTTAAAGTTTCATTTTACTTTTGTCAATATTATAATGGACAATATCCCTCAATCCTTAGATTAAAATACTCAACACGTCTTGCATCCACTCCAAGGCCATCCATCACCTATTATTCAAGTTTTGATAAAGGCTCACTTATGTATTCAATGTAAATGATAACTTTCACTTTGGGAGATTATGTATATGGTCAACCTTTCTTCAATCAAATCCATCTGTAGCAGAGTAAATATTCAAACTTCTTTTGGCATATCTGGAAAGGAGCATCCTTTTTATATTAAAGTACAGACATAACTTTTTTTAGTAATTATATAATTAATTGGTACATCAAGGGAGTATGGACTGGCAAAAAATATTGAAGATTTATATACACCTTTCTCTTTCCATAAAGTTTCAAAATACAGCATTGTTCTGAAGACCAGTGTTATGATTATAACTATGGAAATGCAGTGGACAAAAATTGTCAGGTCTGGCCATGAGAATACTTGATTCCATAACTTTTACTGGAATTTAATTACAAATTCAGTTGTATCAGATATAATTTAAAGCTAAGTACACTGATTAGTTAGAAATAATTGTTGAGAATATATTTGTATAGATAGAAGGGTATGAGATATGTCTGCAAATGAAATAGTAAATCCCAAGTATTTTGCCTAACTCTATGTTTTGATTACATGAGTCATAGACCTTATGACAATATCAAGAATTTCTATGCTTAGATGGCTATATATCCATTGAGGTAATTGATTTGAAAACATTTAAAAATGTATTTATAGTTCACTAGAGTTCCAAGGACCACAACCAACATAAAACAGGATGGTGTCAGAGTGTAGAGAGTCTTATGGGTCACAATGCTGACTATTTTGAGAAAATTTAAAATGCTAAGAAATAAAGATGTTATTAATGGAGAGAGGCATGGTACATTTCTGGATGGGAATAGTGAATAAAATTAATATCATTTTTTTCAAAAAATCACAATGCCATGGTTAATGAAATTCAAATGATAATTTTTAGAGGAAATTTTACAAAAATAATATTGCTTTTATCTGAAAATGCCTAAACATATTTTTTTATTATAGAAACATGAATAAGATATAACAGATTTTGTAACACAAATCTAGGATAATCAAAATATACAAGATACTGCAAATACAGTGATATCAAAATGATTGAGTCATAAAACTTAAATAAAACTGAATCAACAATGTATCTTACAGAACTGTATACAACATTTTGTTGAAAGATTGAGGTATTTAACAATGACTGAAAGAATTAAGCAGTTGTCTTATCAATTCAAATAATTATCAAAGTTATATCTAAATGGATTTAAAAGTAACCTGGTATTGGGGATTCTGTATTCAGCCATCTCTGTATCAGGGTGTGAAAAAGTGGTGATTAAGATATACATTAAATTTACAGTGCATCAATGCTCTTTAATAGACCACCAACTACAAAGAGCTAAAAATGTGTGTACTAATAGTTCAGACAATTAAAATGGCAGAAACTTTGTCTTTCATACAATCAGTATTTTGTCTTTGCTCCAATTCATTTTCTCAGCCACAAATTGAGATTGATAATTTTTGCCTACTTAAAATTGAAACATCACAAGGAAATATTACTAGGCTTGTTTTCCTCTACTGTTATCGTTCTTGCTATTTCTTGCATCTGCTTTCATCTTTTAAAATGCTTGTGGGCTAGACTGGAGTGGTGACTTGATGGTTCTGACACTTGCCTTGCATGCTCAAGTATGCAGGTTCAAACCCCAGCACCACATACACAGTGAAGTGTCTGAGCAACGAAAGCCACATGAAAAACTAAATAAAAATTGATTCTTTCTCTATCTCTCTCACTGTCCCTCTCTTTTAAAAAAATGCTTATGGGCTGATTCAATTTATTTGAGATATTGAAATACATATGCTATGAAATAAAATATAATCATATGAGATAAAATCAAAATACTGCTATTTAATGCAAACTTGTACTCTGCTAACACAAACATAAAACATTTGAGTGTATACACAAAATACAAAATTATTCCAGAAAACATGAAAAAGATTTTTAAACTTAGACCTAACAAATAATACATATAGTCATACAGAGAGTATAAATTTTATATATGATTAATAATGAAGTTGAAAATCTTTCCTTTATGTATGTGTATTGCTTTTAAAGAGCACATAATCCTATTTTAAAAGTAAAAATTATTACAGAAAAAGAAATTAGGAAAGATGACAATGATTAAAAGATCAGTGAAAAGAAGGAAATATGCACATTGGTTAAAAGATACTTCTGTCTACAAATCCTTAATTGATGGAAACCATTTACCATTTACTTTTAATGAAATGTCAACATTATTGAATATTTCAAATCCTCAAAATTAAAGGATACAGCACAATAATTCTTCACTTTGAAGTTCACCTAATTCATATACTTCTGCTGGCCTTATGTACTGAGCAGATTTTTATAAGACACCATACATAAATGAGACGAAAATTAAAGTGCTAGATTTTTCTTAGTGTATTTTAAAGTCATTCTCTCCCATTCTGTTTTCAATCTTCTCTAAGTTTATATATGCCATCAAAAGAAGAGTGGCCAGAGATAAAACAATTAAATCTTCAATTTAAAAATTGAAACTTTGTTAAGTTTAAATAAGATCCTACTGAATCTTTGCAAAGATAATTCCAGGGATGTGTTATGAAACAGAATTAAGCATGTGAAATCTTGCATAATCAGACAAAACCTGAATGTAATTGTTTGCCATGTTTATATAATTGTATTGAATAAGACAATATTCATCGACATTTGTTCTCAAGAGGTAACAATTTTCTCACAACTGGTTTATCCTACAGCCAACATAGGAATCTAATTTTTAGAATTAATCAGTAAGGCATGCATTGTACTACTCCATCTTCACAATTTCAAATCCTTTGAAGTTATTAAAAAGAATTGTTTAAGAACTTAAAACATTTATGTCATTCATAGGAAGTATAAGATTGGAAAACTGAAGAAATAATAAAATGCTATACTTCTTTAGTCTTTGTTAAGGAAAAAATTGAAACAGATGGATAAAATGAATATAATCCCACATGTTATTGATATATAAAGAAGCAAGCTTCCTAAGGAAGACATTTCTAAAATCTTGGTCCATATCCTTTCTTCTATAGGGCCAAGCATGATGCTGTACTAAGCAGGACAGATCTACAGATAAACAGGACAGATTGGATTTGCTGTGCCCATCCTTTCTTAGGATTGGGAGGGGCATTAATAGAATCTGGAGGCAATGACCCTGTGAGTATGTCAAGAAAATATGACAGAAATGATAGATTTCCTGTTCACCATGGCCCAGTTGTTCTTTCTCTCACTGTTCATCCCTGACTCTGTCTTGTGTTTCTATCTCAGCTTCAATCTAAGAATTTAATTCTGATTTTGACTAATATTATGCACTGAGTGTAATATAGTGCTTACGAATATCTTTCAACGTTCTAACAGGTTTTTAAAATTTTCCGAAAAAAAGGAAAAATTCTATTTTAAGAGTCAAAAATAACTTCATTTTTGCCTGACCAATAGAAAGTTTAATGATTTAGAATACTTATATACCTACTTTCTCTCCAATGGAGCAAAGGGCTAAAAAAGGCATCCCCCCTCAGTGGAAGAGAACTCAGTTCATATCTGAACACTCTTGGTGAGAAGTTTGCTACCTTCCCTTCAAATTATTATCACCACCAAACACCCATCAGTGAGCTCAGAAGACACAACAACCATAGCAAAATCCTGTCACAAATGGACGAAAGGAAGGAGAGAAGGAAAGGAAGTTATGAAACTGCCTAGATAAATAGCTTATTTCTTTGACAGCATATCAGTTGCCCTGCTACTGTGATAAATTTCTGCAGTCACTTGTCAGAGGTTAATCCAGTGACTGCTTACTGTTCCATTCTCTGCTGATTCTGTGCCTTTCCTTTCCCATTTCCAAATTGCATGTGCATTATAGAGTGGATTATAATTTTGATTCACTGGGTAATCCTTACAATGGCTTCCCAGAGAGAAGGTGATGTATTATGTGGACAAACATAGATAGGTGATGCAATCATTTGTCATAAGCTGATGAACTCAAGTGAGTGTGAGGAACAATTTTAACAGCATAACAGTTTCAAATACAGTTCTTGTACTCATGATTGAATCCAAATAAATAGATAGTTTCTTTTGGCATATTGCCAATATCCTAAATTTGGATAGAATTACCTAGTCAAACTTAATCATCCTGTCAGTATTTTTATGACTAACAACTCAGATTCAGGGACTTAGCGTACTTCCAGAGAAGCTTCAGTAGCTCATCCATCTGTGTTGTAGAAGTATTAATTAGTGGCGCCTACTCATGATGTATTGCACCCTGGCGAAGAACTGAGGAGTCAGGGAGAGGTTGAGTGAAATAATTTATTCTCTTACAATGTCAACAGGCAAGGAAAGAATCCATGTGGGAACAAACTCAAATTAGTATTTGAAAAATGATCAAGTGATTTTTAACCCCCACATTTTAGGAAGAGTCATAAGACAATGTTAAAATGAGGTATCTTTTACAAAAGTAAATAAAGTTATGAAGATCAGATTTAACTAACTCAAAGATGAGAACTATCCATTTCCAAGAGAATTTGTGACTATAGCAATTTTTCAAGAGTATTGGCTCAAGCATTATAATGTTATAACCACAATTTAGATGCATCACACTTGATAATATAATGTCTATTTTCAGAGGGTTTTCTGTGAATTTCCCCAAACTCAGAATTTTTAAAAATTCTTACTGAAGTATTGTCTTTGGCAACAATGGCAAGAATGACTAAATTTCACTTCCTACATCATCTTTCCCAGAAATAACCTGGTGATAGCTCAGTTGGTATTAAATATTCCTGCGGACTCTACATTTTCAGTGCTGCAGTTTGGATCTGAAATGTTCCCCAAAGCCTCGTGTGTTCAAGGCGTGGTTTTCAGTGCAACAATGTTCACAGGTGAACCTTTAGAAATGTGATTGAATCGTGAGGGCTCTGACCTCATCAGTGGATTAATCCACTGATAGATTAATAATTTGGTAGCATTACTGGGAAGTGGTGGAAATCATAGTACTTGGGACCTCATTTTAGGAAGTAGGTCACTCAGGGAGCACTCAGGAAGGGTATCTCTTCTTTTCTGTGCTTTCTCATTCATGGCTCCCATGAGAAGAGAAACTTTCCTCCACCACACCCTTCCACCATTTTGTGTCTGTCTTGGTGCCAGCTGACCATGGACAGAATCTAGAAACCACAAGCCAAATATATCTTTCCTTCTCCAAGTGTATTTTCTCATGTGTTGGTCACAACAAGAATCTGACTAACACAATCCATATGAAAGTTAATATTGTACTGGGATTGTCTTTTCTACTACCTTTGTCATTGAGGTGGGGTGAAAACTGAAATCTCTAGGACATGACACAGAGCAGTTTACTCAATGCTGGTTGAATGAACTGATGGCATGACCTCTATAAGGTTCATGGGGGGAAATCACAAGCAAAAAATGCCTCAGCATTGGACAGAGAGTTGTACCAAATTCCACAGGAGCACGGAGGAAGGAAGGATGCTATTGGGTAAGGGCAGCATGAAGAATAATGAGCTCCATGAAGAAGGTTGATGTTCTTGTTGAATAAAATGGACTTGTCTTTTCCAGTGAAAAGAGGGAAGCTCAAAAGCAAAAAAAAAAAAAAAAAAAAAAAAAAAAAAAAAAAAAAAAAAAAAAAAAAAAAAAAAAAAAAAAAAAAAAAAGAGAGAGAGAGAAAATTAAAAACACTGAAAATTAGTTGTAATTACAGAGGGACTGACAGTTTGGGATAAATTGCCTACTACAAATAGTGAAAGGACCTTTGCATATCTTGACAGAGTGTGGTGGACTTTAAAATAAAAAGGCAAAAGAAAGACAGTTGCTGACAAAATTTAAAGGATAGATGCATGGGTTGTTACAAGAGTACTTAGGAATGCTATTTTTGATGGAGAAATGAGATTAGATGGAACGTATTAATTCCTTAGAAATTTATTTCAATTTTGTGGAAAGAATTTGGAAAGTCTACATTGAAAGAAGCATACAGAAGCTGTGACAGCAGATTTATGAATTTATTTAAGTTTGGAGATGAGCTGAGCAGATTTGACAATCTTTGAAGCTAATTTCAAAAAATTAATGACTAGAGTTATTGAATTAATGTACTTGAGATAACAGAGAGAGGAACATGTGAATTCATGAGACACAAAGTTTATAAGACAATTGATAATGATCATAAGATACTTAAAAGTCATAATTTTCCCTGATTTTTTTCTAACATTGGAAGAAGGTAGCAAATATTTATTCTTGCATCTTAAACACAATTATTTTCATGTAACATAGTATCATAAATTATAGCATTGTAAATTGTAGACTACTTGTTACAAAGTTAATATTTTAATAAATGTTTTAGCAAATGTTATCAGCTTAAGTTTCGTTTTCTTAGCACAATCAGATCAACATTTAAGGTGACAGGATTATTCATCACACCTTTCTGGGCTATAATAGACTTCCTACCCATTTGCAAAATACAGTAAAAACACAGTATTTTGAGCTTGTGGAGATAGTTTTCTCAATATCTAAAGAACAAATTTATTTAAATTGATTTAGCTATTGCTTAGCCCTCTCAAAATAATTTATTTGAAGTGTAATAAAATGTCTTGTAGTTGTAGCATGTAGAGAGGGAACAAAATGGGACATAATGCTAAATATGAAGCAATGCACACACACTATAAACTTTTTAATTTTCATAAATAATTTTAAGAACAAAGAGATTACTCGATATGCTAAACTCACATTTTGCAAGCATAAAAATTTAGCAAGCCGTAGAAAATTTTCCCTGTATTTCATGTGTCTGTGTGTGTGTGTGTGTGTGTGTGTGTGTGTGTGAAAGAGAGAGAGAGAGACAGTACCAAGGGGAGGGAAGCACTTACAGGCATATACACACTGTATCCTCAGAAGAGGAAAAGTTAGCTAGGTCTTAAGGGACTAATCTATTGAAGGTCACTGTAGGCAGAAAGAAGAAGCATTGATTGCACATTTGGGTAAAATTTAAATTGTGAAAAAGAACCAGGCTAAGCTATGAGGGAACGAATCAGTGATATTAAGGAACTGGCACAATAGAAATGAACAATATGAAAACAATTATTCTTGGTTTTCATTCACGGGATGGTATGATCCCATTTTTGCTTTCAAGAAATAATTGCAGGGGCTGGAGTGGTGGCTCAGTGGTGGTTATGGCACTTGCCTCGCATGGGCAAGGACCTGGGTTCGAATCCCAGCACCACTTACACAATGAAGTGTTGAAGCAACAAAAGCCACATGAAAAACTAAATAAAATTGACTCTCTCTTTCTCTCTCTCACTGTCCCTCTCTCTCTTAAAAAAAAAAAAAAAAGAAAGAATTGCAGCTGCATTCTGTAGTGGGTATTTCTAGAGGTAGAATGATTGGTTAAAAAGCGAATCCAGAAAGCTGTGTTGCTGATGTCCACTGAGTGACATTTATAGTAGATAAAATTGGTTTGGTTAAAAGTTACGAAGGAAATAAAACCAACAGGTCTGGCAGATTGATTTGAAGTAGGAAATGAGGGAAATGATATATGCGAGATATCTTGCAGAAGTAATTGGGTGAGTCTTCAGTATCACTATCCAAATGTGTGATAATGCAGAAGAGAAAAGAATTCACAGGTGGTGTTAGGGCGGAAATGTATTTTAGTTTAGGAGGTATTGACTGTACAGTTCTCAGTGTCACTACAAAACAGATGTACCTAGAATTTAGTGTCAAACACAGCTTCATTCCCATACTCAGTACCCCTAATTGTATTTTGAACAAGTTTATTGAAAAACTTGATTTTTGGGAAAAACACAGGTGTGTTTGCTGTTACCATCTTCTACAACTACATTGACACATTTATTCTGTTCAAGAATGAGATGTTCATGCTTTAGTATCTATTTCTCTTTCAATGCTTTAGATTTCTTCTGGGATTTGAATATTTTCAGGATTTACCTATGATTCTTTTAAATCTTTTGTTTTGTCTTTTATAACTGTTCTGATTGCACCTATATTCAAGCAAAATAAAAACAACAAAAACCTTTGCACGAGTTTGTTGTGCTCTGTCTTGTTTTAGCATGTTCTGGAGACATGCACACTTACCCAGTTCATTTCTTAGCTCTTCAGAAGTCCATCGTCTTACTCTGCAACTTGGATCTGCTCTTATGAATTTCATCAACTCCCTTTCTTGTTAACATACCTAACAGATGTTGTTAAATGTGTTACTTCATTTCTTCTCTGCAGCACAAACTTGGAGAGATGGGGATGTTGAAGCATTGTTTTGTTGTTGTTTTGATTTGTTTTCCTCTGTTCTTCTATCCTTTCTCCAATGAGATTCTGGCCACTAAATACATCAGAATGATAGCTGATTCTTCTTGTTTTCTCATTTTCTTCACTTATAAAGTTAGGGTTGTTTTATCTATAAATACTCTCCAGCAATTTGGATGACTTCCCCTAAAAGATCCATTCTTTTTCCTTTTTGCTTCCTACATTTTATGCAAAAAAATAATGCTAATCTAATGATCATTAAGTTATTTTTTTTTAAAGAAAGAGGGACAGTGAGAGGGAGAGAAAGAGAGAAGAGAAAATCAACTTCACTTAGTTTTTCATGTGCCTTTCTTTGCTCCAATACTTCATTGTGCACTTGGTGCTGGGGTTCAAACCCACGTACTTGCACATGCCAGGCAATCGCCATAACTGCCAAACCATCGCTCCAGCCCTGATCATCAAGTTATTTTATGCTTATTTTAAGCAATCTGTTTTATATTTCTTAGAAACAATATTTATATTTGTAAATAAATATTTATGAATATATATGAAAACTACTTTGCATTATTCTTCAAATATCTCTCTAAAATAATTTGTTAAAGAGAGAAAGAGTAAATTTAATTTTTTCATCTGGTTTTTGTTTTTCCTACACTTAATTGTGCATGCGGTGCTGGGGATCAAACCTGGGTCCTCGTACATATGTGGCAAGTGCTTTACTGCTGAGCTACCTCTCCAAGTCAATTTTCTTTTATTAATAGCCATATATTAAAGTTCCATGCCAGATATAATGCTAATTATTTTTTATCAACCTTCTTATTTCATAACCATTGTTATTGCTATTACTTAACAAAATAAAGTAATTTAAGTTTACAAAAGTAAGTAATAAGTTTGGGGACATAGTTCAGAGTTTAAGACCTTATCCAGCAAAGCTCTGGGCTCAATTCCCACTACTGTTAATTAAAAAAATTGATAGCAAACTTACCTCTGATCATACACAAATAACAAAGAACCAAGCAGACTAGAATCAAAGACTACATGATTTCAGTGCCCATCTTTTGAGCATTACTATCTCCTCATGTGCAAAGGAAGAAAACTAATCATAGTAAAGACATTTCACAGCTTTTAATAAGAAATATTTGTAAAGGATATTAAATATTTGTATTAATTGAATTTCAGAATATTTTAAATTGAACTATATTGATATTCTGGTACACTTATTTTTTTCATCAAAAACATTTTTTTTCAATTTTGAGGAATGCATACTTACTATTGCTTTCATAAACTGAATTACTAAATTTAATTTTCCATAAGAAACCTTACATTTTCATTTATCTGTAGCTTTTCCTTCTAAGTATCTTTCACATTAACACCAGACTATGTTTAAGACTGGGAACTTTTTAAAATGATCATATATAGTGGTTAAGTATGACTGTTGATGAGAAAGGTTAGTGACGTAAAAAGGAGAAAATTTCAGAATATTTTTACCTACTTCTCAATGTAGATTAAAAGTATTTGGCCCATTTTATGCATTAGTTATGTGTTAAAATTTTGGTAGTCTATTACAGTTGAACGTAATGAGTGGGGTTCTTTTTGACATACTTGTACATGGTTGGAATTAAATTTACTCCATTTCAGTTCTTAGTGCTCCCTTTTCTCCCCCCCTTTTTTCTTCCTTAATACCTTCCTCTACCTTCCACTCATTTATTTTTAATTGATATTTAGTAGATACACATAAAGGCTTAATTAACTATAGAATATTTATACTTACACATAGAGGAATTGCCAAATTCATTCCATATTTCTTCCCCTTTCTCATCCCTCCTAGCTCCCTCCCCCATCTCCTCCTTCTACTCCGCTGATCTTCCCCATATCTTCATGATATCTGACAACCACACTCACAACTTTAACCCCTTATTTTGCTCTAGCTTCCATGTATAAAAGAAAACAATCTACCCCTGATTTTTGAGTCTGGCTTGTTTCACTGAACATGTTCTCTAGTTCTATTTATCAGAAAATGCCATAATTTCATTATTTATGGTTATACATTATTCCACTGTGTATATATGCCACATTTTGTTAATTCATCCATCTATTGATAGGCACCTGGGCTGATTTAAAATCTCAGTTGCTGTGCATTGTGTTACTATAAGCAATGATGTGACTTTATAACAATAGTAAGCTGATTTTAGTGCTTTTAGATAAATATCAAGGAGTGGGAAAGCTGTGTTATGTGCTGGTTCCACACCTAATTTTTTGTTTTGTTTTGTTTTGAGGATTCTCCATACTGCTTTCCAAAGTGGTTTTACTAATTGCCATTCCCTCCAATAATATATGAGTGTAACTTCTCTCACACATTCTCATCAGCATTGCTTATTTTCTTGATAATGGGTAGTCAGTCAGATAGGAGTGAAATGAAATCACACTGTAGTTTTGATTAGAATTTCCCTGATTGATAGGAATGTCAAACATTTTATAATGTATTTTTTTTATCATTTGTATTTCTTCCTTTGAGAAAGAGCTGTTTAGTTCTTTTGCCCATTATTGGATGGTTGGTGGGTTTTTGTTTGTTTTTGTTTTGGTGCTAAGCTTTTTGAGTTCTTTGTATACTCTGGATGTTTGACCACTTTCAGAGGAATGACTGACTAAGATCTTTTTCCAATTCTGTAGGCCCCCTTTTTTAAATGTTCTTTCTCATTTCCTTTGCTGTGCAGACACTTTTAAATTAGATGACTTGAAATTGGTTCCTGAGCAATATATTAAAGCAATGACTTCATATTTTCTTCTAACAGTTGCAAAAGTTCCAGTATAATTACTAAGTCCTTAATCCACTTATATTTGACTTTTGTGCAAGGTAAGAGAATAGGGATAAAGTTTCATTCTTCTTCAGATGCATATCGAATTTTTCCAGCTTCATTTGTTAAAAAGGCTATCTTTCTTCCAACATAAAATTTTGGAATCTTGGTCAAATACATGTAATTTGTCTCTGAATCTTGTGTATTATTTCCATTGCTATTCATTTTTATGCAAATGCCATGCTGTTTTTGCTACTGTAGCTCTGTAGTATATTTTGAGAACAGGAATTGTGATGTCTCTAGAATCACTCTTCTTGCTCAAGATTGCTATGGCTATGGTCTTTTATTCTTCCAAATGAATTTTATGACTCTTTTTTTCCAGTTATATGAAAATTGTATTTGATATTTTCATGAGATTGCATTGGACCTGTATACCACTTTTAGTTTTATGGTCATTTTGACAATATTAGTTCTGCCTTTCCAAGAATATGGAACATCTTCCATCTTCTCAGATTTTCTCCAATTTCTTTGTTTAGTGCTATATAGTTTCATTGTAGAATTCCTTTACCTCTGTTAGATTAATTTCCAAGTTCTTTTTAATTTTTTGTTTTGTTTTGATATCACTGTGACTAGGATAGTTTCCTGATTATTGTCTCCTCATAATCACCGTTGAAGTATAGGGAAGCTATTGATTTACGAATGTTGATCTTATATCCTGCTACCTTGCTGAATTCAATTATCACCTCTATAAGACTTTTTTTTTTAGGTTTTCTAAATAAAGGATCTTATTACCAGGAAGCAGAGATAATTTGACTTCTTTTCCTATTTATATTCTTCTAATTACCTTTACTTACCTGTTTGCTCTGACTAATTTCAAGGATTTTATGGAATGTGAGTGGTAATAGTGGTCATCCTTGTTTTATTCCTGATTTTAAAGGAAATGCTTTCAGCTCTTCACTGTTCAGTATGCTGCTGTATTTGTGTCTGTTTTATATTACCTTTATATGTTGAGGTATGTTCCTTCTGTCCCTACTTCCACCACCATTTTTTACAAGAATTGGTGCGGACTTTACAAAGACCTATTCTGCTTCTATTAAGGTGATAATTTCATTCTTGTTACTAAATCTATGTATATGGTGAATTACATTTATTCATTTGCAAATGTTGAACCAACCTTGCATTGCTGGAACAAAACCCACTTGATTACAGTTTATTATCTTCTTGATGTGTTTATGAATGCAGTTTGCTTATGCTGCTTAAAGATTTTTTTATTTATTAGAAGTTTAGGTCTGTAGTTTCTTTACCTGTTGTATCTTTGTTGATTGGTATAAAGTTTATACCAGCTTCATAAAATGTATTTAGGAGTGTTCCTTCCCTTTCTATTTAATGGAGTAAGGTGAGTAAGGTGTAGTTTTTCTGTAAAGTTCTGATAGTTGAGCATACATCTGGGCTTCTCTTCATTAGGAGGATTTTAATTGTACTTTCAATTTGATTGTTTGATGCTGGAATGTTTGAATAACTTTCCTGACTCACTTTGGGTGAGTCATATTTGTTTATAAATTTATCAATGTCTTCTAGATTTCCCAGTTTATCAGGGTATAAATTTTCAAAATGTTTCTAATGATACTCTGGATTTCAGAAATGTATTTAATGATATTTTCTTTTTCATCTCTCATTTTGCTAACTTGGTTCTCTTTCTTTTGGTTAGTTTGACTAAGGGTTTGGCAGTTTTATTTATCTTCACAAAAATATTTTTTTGTTTTATCAAACATGTGTATTGCTTTTTTATTCTCTATTTCATTAACTTTGGCTTTGATCTTAAATATTTCCTATCTTCTACTGATTTTGGTATTTGCTTGTTCTTCCTTTATAATGCCTTTAACTATAAGATTAAAATATTTATATGCATCCTTTGTTGTTAAGCATTCAATAATATAAATTTTCCTTATAGAACTACCATCATCCTATCCCAGAGATTTGATATCTCTGGACTCATTTGTTCTTAGGAATTCTCAAATTTTTTTTTTACTTACCTTTCTTCTATGACCCATTTCACATTTAAAAGTGTTTTTTTCAATGTATCCATGTGCAGGAATATTTTCACTTTCTATCTATGAGTATCTTTGTCTATGACACAAGTCTCTTGAAAAAAGTTGAATCTTGCTTTTAATCTATTTTGCCAAAATGTCTTTAATTGTAAGAATTGTGACTATTTACATTGTATTGTCATTAAAATATGTTTGCTATTCCTTACATTTTTGTTTTTTCATTATATTTAATTTGGTCTTGATTTTCAGCCAGTCGATTGCTCTTTTAGTGATCATCATGTATTTGGGAGCTTTGTGGTTTATTTCTTAGATGGTCTGAGTATAGTATACCTTTATGTATTTTTTATGGTTCTGGCTTAGTGATTATAAACTATTTTAGTTTATACTTGACACGGCAAGCTTTATATTTTCTACAATTCTGAAAGAAAGCTTTTCTGGATATAGCAATTTTGATTGGCAATTGTTTTCTTTCAGAGCTTGGAATATCTCCTTCCATGCACTGCTTGATTTTAGGGTTTGATTTGAAGTCAGACATGAACCTTGTTGGTTGGCCTCTAAGTGGGAGCTGATGTTTTTCTTTTGTAGTTTTCAATATTCTTTCCTTAGCTTCTCTGTCAGGCATTTTGGTTAGTATGTGTTATGGAGATATTCTTTTTTTGATCTTGTGCATTTGTGGTTCTTTATGCATCCTGTATGTGAATAGCTATCTCATTTCCAAGGCGAAGAAAATTATCTGCTGTTTTCTCACTAGAAGCTTCTTAATTTTTTTTTTGCATTTATCTCCATGTTCTCCTCTATCTCAGTGACTCTCAGGTTTGGTTTCTTGATGCTGTATCAGAGTTGTTACATATTCTAATCATGATCTTTTAATATTATTATTTTTTACATACTGAGTTTTCAAACTCATGTACCCTGTGTTCAAGTTCTGAAATTCTGTCTTCCAGGGTTGAAGTTCTATTAATCTATGCTGTTGGATATATTTTCAAGTGAATTTTTTTAAGAGAGAAGGACAGTAAAAAAGAGAGAGAGAGGGAGAGAGAATCAATTTTTATAGAGCTTTTCACATGGCCTTCGTTGCTCTGACACTTAGTTGTGTACCTGGGTGCTGGGATTTGAACTCATGTACTCATGTACTCATACATGCTGGGCAAGCACTGTAACCACCGAGCCACCGCTCCAGCCCCCTTCAAGTGAATTTCTGATTTGACTCATTGTGTCTTTTGTTTCAAATAGTTATGATTTTTTTCAATCTCTCTATTTATTAATTGAAATGGTCTTTCACCTCTTACATTTGCTTTCTTAATTTGTTTTTAAATCTTATTTCAGTTGACTGAACATTTTAATAAACAGTGTTTTTTTTTTTTTTTCTGGAATTTCATCCTCTTCCAGAGCTGTAAGTTCCTTCACTGGGAGTTTGGAAATCTTTTTTGGGGGGATTGGGGGTAGTTTTTTGTCTCTTACTTCATGGCTTTAAAGGTCTTGGACTTGCTCAATAGTTGAGATGGATTTCCCATTTTGTTTTATACATGTGTCCTTCGGTATGTAATTTTCATTTTCATTCTGGGTACTTCTCTCTGCTTTTGCTGTACAAGATATGTATAAGATATCCAGGATGGGAACCTTATTTTCCCCTCTAGTCATTCCTACTTGGGGACTGGTTTTTGGTTTTGGGTTTTTGTCTCCCCTATCTGTGTGTTTTGTACTGTTGAGGATAGAATGATGCTAGTTCATGTGGGTGGATTGTTATTACATAACTGAGCTGTGGTGTTGCTCAACTGCAGGATTTTTATTCTGTGAACATGAAGTGTCCCAATCACTTTGTAGTCCCTCTTAAAAAATGGGGGGTGGACATGAAAGATAAATCATGTTAGCTACCAATATATAGTCATAAAATAAATGCCTGGTGTTTATTTTGACATTTATAATAATAACTGCCACCTTAGACAAATGGTAGCATTGATTTATAACATCAGCACTAATGATAAATAGGTATGAACTTGATCAGACTTTAAAAAGCATGTGTCTACTAGGTTGTCCACTATATTCATACTCAAAATAACACGACAGTTGTAGGAATTATTAAACCATGTAATTCTGTATAAGTGAAGAGAAAGTGTGATAGGAAGATGAAAGAAAGTTTGAAATATTTTTTAAATACCAGAAGAGAAGCAGGAGAGAGGTAACACATCACAGCTCTAAAGACAGGAATAAAAAGTAAAAAACAAAACTAATAAAATACATTAAAAAAAAGGGGAAGAGTGTGAAGAATGGATAATAAAAGGAACAAGAACTAAGGTACAAAAAGTTTGATACTGTGATTAAAACAAATCAAACTCTCGTAAAATTTTATCCCACCAAGTCAAATAACAAACATTAAAGAAAAAAACAATTAAAATGAAAGAAAATTATATGACTATATATGCATATTTTAATCTATATGTACAATGAAAACACACAATTAAAAAGAGGCAAAAGGGCAATTTTTTAAAGAGAGAGGGACAGTGAGAGAAAGAGAGAGAGAGAGAGAGAATCAATTTTTATCTAGTTTTTTCACATGGTTTTCTTTGTTCTGAGACTTCATTGTGTACATGGTGCTGGGGTTTGAACTCATGTACTCACACATGCCAGGCAAGCACCGTAACTTCTGAGCCACTGGTCCAGCCCCCAAAATGTTCTTAATTGGAAATAAAAGGATTGTTTCCAATGATGTGGTCCAAAGAACTGGCAAGGCCATACAGTCTTTGTATTTATTTTTGGAGCTCTTTAACCCTTGGGTTCAAGGGACTTGAGGTTGTTAAGTCCTATATTTTTGTATTTATCACCAAGCTGGCTAGGAGTCAAAGCTGGTTGTAGTATCTCTCAGCTTCCTGTCTCCGCATTTAGGATGGAATAGCCTGGAGAGTGCTGGCAAGTGGTATACTCTTATAGTGAAGCTGGTACTGAGGTCTAAGTTGGAAGTTCCAGTAGCTGTGGCTTGGTCTTGGCAGACCTTAGGACCTCAGTTGGTTGCATTTGAGATTCGCTCCACACTCCTATTGCTGTGGAGATGCCAAACTCTGCCGAATACCTTGGTCTCAAGGACTTTCCTCCAAACTCCACTTTTTGGGTGAGGAGTAACATCTACATGCTTCACCATGTTCCTCCTCAGTGGATGTGAATTATGCAGGATTGGATCTGCAGGGCAGATGTGTTTGTCTGACCTATTACTGGCATCTTGCCATATGCTTGTAAGGATGCCAACACCAAAATTAAAACACCATCCTCCATTTCCACAGCCTGTATCACCATAGGCATAAATCACTCTGTGCCTGTTTGAATCCCACTTGTCCAGGAGCACTGTAGACCCCACAATAGGTGACTGCTGGGTCAGGCTGGCAACTTCCTTTATGAGTACCCAGTCTCATGCCTCTGCTCGCTGTCATGTAGCCACTCAGAAGTGGTTCCAGCTGGACCTTTTGCCTCTTGGCCCCGTGATTTTAACCATTTTCATTCGACAACTTCCTCTACCCTCTCTTAGTATGTTAAGATCAGACTCTGTGGTGCACAACTTCCCTGAAGCTAATTTTATTCATCACACTTTCCACTCTCTTTGCTCCCTGTGCTTCTGACACTGCCTCAGTACAATCAAGCTGGCACATCTGTTATGTACGATTTCTTATATTATATTATAATTTCCAATTTTCTATGTCTATATGACATTTTTTGCTGTCCAGTGTTGAATTGTAGTGAATTCTGTGTTTTACCTCCACATTTCTGAGGAGCAACCTTCCTACTTTTGAAATCTTGAACTGAGAAACTGCTGGGAATTGTACCCTTCCTCTTATCTGCCATCTCCCTGTATCTACAGCTTGTATTTGAATGATGATGAAATAACTGTTTTTGGTAATTTTACTTTTTTTAAGAGAGGGAGGGACAGTGGGAGAAAGAGAGGGAAAGAGAGAATCAATTTTTATTTAGTTTTTCATGTGGCTTTCATTGCTCTGACACTTCGCTGTGTACGTGGTGCTGGGGTTCGAACTCATGTCCTCACGCATGCCAGGCAAACAGAGTAACTGCTGAGCTACCACTCTAGCCCTGGTAATCTTCCTTTTTAATAGCTCTTTTTATATTTAGATTATTTTAAATCATTTAGTGATTTTTGTCTATTTTAGTAAAATGAAAATCCTCAATTGCTTCTCATTTTGTTTATAAACAATAATTTTACATTTTTTCATTTTTTTGACAAGCTAATAGATTTCAAACGTTATGTTACTGTGGCTTTTATTTTTCTAATTCTGAATATAGTTGACAATAATCAGTTGTGACTTGTGCTTCCTGTTCTCTGAAATATCTGTGCATATCTTCTTTCATCCACTCTTCTTTTGCATGTTGATGGTTACCTTAATGGTTTTTAGGTGCTTTTTGTATGTTTTAAATACAGATTTTTTCCCCTCATGATATGTGTTTAAACATTTTTCCGCCATTGGTACATTTCCTTTCCATTCCAGTTATCCTGTCTTAAGTACGATAGATTTGTGTAGTCTATAAATACATAGTATAACTGGAATTATCATATGCTTTAAATTTTAGATAACATGGCAGAAAATTAAGTCTTGAAATCAGATAATGGAAATTCTCTTTTCTTTTTTACCATAAGTAACCATGTTAATAATGTATCCCATCCATTTCTAATGGAGAATCACTGAATCGAAGGAGGGCATAGGATATCAAATGTAATTTCCATTACTGTATCTCAGGTATCTTTAAACAATAATACACTTAACCTTTGAAAATAGTATAAATAGTATTTATAGCCAAAATGCATTATTATGGTACTGGTATAAGAAATGGTTGCAAAAATTGTATCAGATTTTCAGTTAGGATAGTTCCATTGAGTTAGATATTATCATTATTATCTAATTAAGACACTCTAGAAATAATGCATGGAATGAAAATATCAACTTTTTAATTGTTGCATAGGGAAGCAGATGTTGATAAAGAGAAAGCTATTTTTTTGAAATAATAAAAGTTGATGCTCAATGCTAAATCTATTTACATTGATTATTTAGGAAGTCTCTTGCTGTGTACACAGTGGTTTTTGATGGAAATAAAATGCTTGACCTTTCTGAGAGTGATTTTGCTCTGTTTCATTTAGCAACTAGTATTCCCAGAATTTATTCTCAATGTTGGTGAACATAAATTGATGGGAATGTATTGTTTAGAAAAATCTCATCCATTCCACATTTCAGCAAATATTTTTTTTTCTCTCCAATGGAAATTTAACTATTTGAAACACAAAAACAAAACTTCCTGTTCTGGCATAAAAGTAACAAACTTCTCTTAGAATGTTCATGTGATGGGGTCTGGTTAATGTCTCTCAGTAAAGAAAGAACGGGCTTGGAAAAAAGTCCATCCACAAACTCATTGTGTCCTTCATTACAAGCTAACTGGCCTGAATTCTTCACGATAACATTTTTGTACATTGTTTACACTACTGTTAAATTGTTGAGTCTATTATTTCTGTATCATTTTATCATGAGCAATCTTTCAGTACCACATCTTCTCTTCACTTCTTTGTACATGAACTTTATGTGTTGTCTACAGCCGGTCTCCATCTGTCTCTCGTTCAGCTGTCCTTCTCCCACGTGGAACTTGTAGCTCTGCCATCTCAACACAAGGACCTTCTTTATGACATTGTGCACAGACAGTGGTAAGCTTGAGCATCAGACATTCAGACCTCACCACCTCACTGAAAGTGACTTTAGGCCCTTTTGTTTGGACTTCCCTAGACAAAGAAAGCACTTATTTACCAAAGTGCAAAGCTGCTCAGTATGTGTCCTAAGGGAAAATGACCACATAGTGTTACCTCTGTCAAAATTTATTTAAATAAAAATTATATTTCAATCTTCAAATTTACAAGTAAAAAGTACTAATTATAAGACTAAATAATTAAACAATTTGTTCTTTCCAATGACTAGTTCACTCACCCATATAACTGCAGTTAATCCTTTTTTTTAATCTATCAGGATAAAAAAATACATAACCAATACCTGATCTCGTGAAAAATGGAGGCTAATATCCCCGAGAAATATCTATGAAAGATTCTGTGATTCAGAAGCTTGTAACAAAGTCTACCAGGTATAGTATTTGAGTGGCAGTGACAAATTCTTGCTCTTTAGGTGCCATTCTCCAGAGCATGTTGCAAGCACTTTTAGGTTTTTGTTGTTATTTCCTGTTTATTTGCGAATGGACAGGCCACAGATTGCCATTTAGATAAAAGTATGTCATATTACCATTCTTTGTCCTGTTATTGGTTACCAAGTTTTTAATATAAATTCTGTAAAATAATTTTTGTTGATTTGATTATTCCTTCACTGCAGTGATGCCTCATTCTATTTTTCATCAAAACGTAGTATTTTTACATTTTTATTCTAAGACTCTTTATTTTATAAGTCATGAATAATATTAGAAAGACAGTAACCGAACATTTCAGACTGAAGTAACTTTTGTAATAAGAGTTTTATATGTAGTTACTGGGTTTGTGGTGTTAAAAACTCAAACATAAACCAGCTTACAGATGTTCCTGAGTTTAAGTATTTCTACAGAAACTTAACCCCAAAATGAGTTTGTTCTCAAAATACTTTGTTTGAAACATTTTCTTAAGCATGAAAATTAGAAAACGGAAGTGCTAAGGCGGCGATTAGGGAACCTATAAATAATATCTTCAGGAGACTCACTTTCTTTCTTTACTTTTATTTTAGCATCTCATTTTAATTTCAGAAGAAGATGGACTGACTTTCAGGCTATTGACTTCTCCCTTTTAAACTACTTTTTCTCTTCCAAGACTGAATTGAAGAGCATGTCCTCAGGTATTTATCATTAATTCTGATGTAGCAGCATTCATCTGATAGATTAATGGAGAAAACTGTCAGTGCTGATTTCTTTATTTCCAGGATTTTAGGCACAATCAGATACATTTAGAGACATTACATATAGCTTTCAGAATAATATTAAGAATCTTCCTGATAATATAAGAATCTTTGGGGAAAGATAGTTTCTTCAAAGCTGCATTTCAGACACCTAAAACCACAAAATTTCCTTGATCAACCAAGTGATTCTCAAAATTATTATGTAAAATCTATTGGCTGGTATCATTATGATTTCTAGATTAATCTGATTGTTGTTTTGTTCTTTTTAATTATGCTGTGGTTGGCTAGATGTAATTCATTTTTTTTAAAAATTGAACTGATTCTGAGATTAGGAATGAAAGCTAGCTTATTAAATCAAACACTTTTAAAATATGAATTATAAAGCAAAATTTAATTTAATAGGATACCACTCAGATATTGATTTTGTGCTTTCATTTCCATGAGTACAGGGTTATGACTTTACCTTGTAGTCCTCAATAGCTATCTCATGTCCTGGCAGATATTATGCGTTCAATAAATATTTGGTAAATGAATGAATAAAGAATCAGGACAGAGAATTTGTAAAGGTGAAGAAGTAACTTCATTTTCAAAGTCACCTTCAAGTTCAGAAAAGCAAACCCAGCTTTTATACCCAGGTCAGATCCCAAATAAGAGCTGGTGTGTATGGGTATGAGTAACTACCGTTTAATAAAAGAAAATGTAAGTCACAAATATAAGCTATTTATTAGTTTTCCATTACTGTATAGCAAATCATCACATCTACGCAGTGTAAAAGTGACATGTGTTTATTGCTTCACAGTTCCATTAAGTGAAAAATCTGATTAAATGAGGCTACATACATGGTTCATGGTCTCAAAAGGCTAAAATTAAGAGGTCATTTTGGTTGTGATTTTTATCTAGGGCCCAGGATGTTTTACTTACTGATGGTATAACTCAAGTAAGTATATGTACGGGCTGCAGGATATTCTTGTGTGAAGGTTAGCTGTATTTATAAATTTGATTGGATTGAGAGGTGCCTAGGATTAAGTAGCTTCTAGGTGTGTAGATGAGGGTGCTTCCAGAGATGACTGTTAGCATGTGGGACAGCAAACTGGGTGGGGAAACCCACCTTGGATGTGAGCTTCACTATCTAATATGTTCGAGGCCAGATGGAACTAAAAGCAGAAGGAGGATGCCCTGTGGTTGCTAACTTAATTCTCCCATGAATTCTCCAGAGTTTCCATGTCTTCAGTCTTGGATTGTATGTGCATCATTGGTCCCTCTTTTCCTGAGCTTCCATCCTCCTGTACTGAGCAGTTAATTGTACCCTGGCCCTCCAGTGTGCCAATGGCCTTGGTAAGACTATCCAGCTTTTGACCTGTAATTCAATGTACTAAATTCCCATTAATAATCATATACATCTTGTCAGTTTTGGTCCTCTAGAGAGCCCTTTCTAATATATCTTGGTATCATCATGCTTGTGATTAAGGTCAATGGAAAACTTGAACAACACAATACTGGGAAGATTGTAACTGGCTAGATCATTGGAGAATGAAGGTTTGGATCATCTTGCCAGGTTAAAAAAAAAACACATTGCTTGTTGAAGGCAATGAGAGTTTAGAATGGGTAGTAGAAAGTAATAAAATATCAACTTAGACAAAATGATCAGTTAGAAAAAGGACTATATTTGTAATGGGCATTCCCTTCCTATTTTGTTTTATATATGTCTGTGTGCATGTGTATGTGTTTTTAGACTTGTATACATGTACGTATAGCAAATATCTTCCTTTTTCTCTTACCTTCTTATTAAGTAGCACAAGCTATATTGACTATATAAACTTTTTTTGAATTTTTATTGAGGAATTTATTATTGAACAACCATACACAATTTTAACAAAATAATATAAAATGTATATAGATTCTGGATATTAGAATTACCCCAAGAGGTGCCCCCCCCAATTATTTACCCTTATCTCTCCCTTCCCCTTCCCACAATATCTCTAAAAAAGTAATATGTTGTATAACATTACACCTCATCTGGATTTAACACATGATAATAGACCGTCTTTCTCACTGGCCAGGATCTAATCCCTACCTCCACAGATGAGTGGAGACATTCAACCCTTGGTTCTCTGGGTTAAGCTGATTTCACTCAGCATAATTTCTTCCATAGCCATCCATTTACCTTCAAAGGCTGCGATACCATTGTTTCTAATTACTGTGTAAAATTCCATGTTACATATGTACCACAGTTTTTGGATCCATTCATCCAGTGAGGTACATTTGGGTTGTTTCCATAGTCTAGCAATAGTAAATTGAGTTGCTATGAACATAGATATTGCTGTGTCACTATAATGTGCTGATTCTAAATCCCCTGGAAAAATACCCAGGAGAGGAATAGCAGGATCATATGGTGGGCTCATCCTAGTTTTGTGAGGATTCTCCACACTACTTTCCAGAGGGGGTGTACCAGTCTGCAGCTCCACCAACAGTGTGTTACTGTCCCTATCTCTCCACATCCCCTCCAGCATCTTTTGTTTATTTTCTTCATCTTTGCCATTCTGACTGGCATAAGGTGATATCTTAATGTGGTTTTCATTTGCATTTCTCTGATTATTAGAGATTTAGAGCACTTTCTCATGTATTCATTGGCTTGATCAATGTCCTCTGGTGAGAAGTTTCTATTTAGCTCTTTGGCCCATTTATTAATTGGGCTGTTGAGTATTTTTGTAGTTGAGATTGTTGAGGATTTTGTAGATTCTGGATATGAGACCCCTGTCAGAGGAATCATAGCCCATGATTCTCTCCATTTCCGTAGGAAACCTCTTGACTCTTTTGATTGTTTCCTTGGCAGTACAAAAGCTTTTTAGCTTTATGGCATCCCATTCACTGATTTTTTATTTTACTTCCTTCACTTTAGGAGACATGTTGAGAAAGTCTTTGCCTACTCCCAAATGCTGAAGTGTTGAACCTATTTGTCTTCTATCAATTGCAAGGTAGCTGGTTTAATACCCAGCTCCTTGATCCATTTTGGTTTGATTCTTATGCAAGGAGAAAGATATGGGTCTAATTTTAACTTTCTGCAGGTGGATGACCAGTTTGTCCAGCACCATTTGTTGAAGAGGCTGTCACTTCTCCATGTAATATTTTGTCCCCCTTTGTCAAAAATCAGATGTTTAAAGATTTGAGTGTTTGTTTTGGTGTCTTCTATTCTATTCCATTGGTCTTCTTTCCTATCTTGATACCAGTACCATGCTGTCTTTGTCACTGTGGCTCTATTGTATAGTTTTAGATCTGGAATGGTAAAACCACGTGTTTCATCTTTCTTGCTTAGTAGTATTTTGGCAATTCTTGGTTTCTTATTGTTCCAAATATATTTGAGAATTGCTTTTTCCATGTCTGTAAAGAACAACATAGGTATCTTTATAGGGATAGCATTAAATCTATATAAAGCTTTCGGTAGAATCGCCATTTTTATTATATTAATTCTGCCTAACCAAGAGCATGGGACATCTTTCCACCTTCTTAGGTCATCTTGGATTTCATTCTTCAATGTCCAATAATTTTCGTTGAAGAGATCTTTGATTTCCCTTGTAAGGTTAATTCCCAAGTATTTTATTTTTTTCTAAGATATTTTGAAAGGGACTGATTTCCTGACTTCTTCTTCAGTCCTATTATTATTAGTATATAGGAAAGCTATTGATTTATGCATGTTGATCTTGTATCCTGACCCTTTGCTAAATCTATTTATGAGTTCAAGCAGATTACTGGAGTTTTTTGGATCTTCCAGATACAGAATCATGCCATTAGCAAAAAGAGAGAGTTTGACTTCCTCTCTTCCTATTTTTATCCCTTTGGTTTCTTTCTCTTGCCTAATTGCTCAGCTAGGGTCTCAAGAACAATATTGAATAAAAGTGGTTAGAGCGGACAGCCTTGTCTTGTTACCGATTTTAGTGAAAATGCTTTCTGCTTTTCTCCGTTTAGTATTATACTAGCTGAGGGTTTAGCATAGACTATATAAATTTTAAAGATGATTACTCATATGTAGTAGTGAAGTTACATGATACCAGTACCGAATAAACATTACTCAGGACTTTGCTTCTCATTGGGGGAAGGGATTTAGTTTTGTTTTTATTGAAGGAAGTGGATCAGGTTATGATCTCATTATTTTATTTCTTTAGAAATCATACATGGTTTAAGCAGATGTGTTTGGGTGCCAAGATGACAGAAGCTGACTTGTGATTGTTAATTTCATGTGTCAAATTGCATGGGTTAAGAACTGCCCAGACAACTAATAACTTTAATCCTGGGTACATCTCTAAGAATATTTTCAGAAAATACTTGTATTTGAAGAGAAAGAAAAGAATATCAGTTTTCATCAATTGATAGAACGGAAAGCTGAAGCCCAGGACACACTCTTTGTTTGAGCTATGGAATCTGTCCTCTCCTGTACTAGGAACTGGAGCTTCTGGTTTTCTGGCTTTTGCACTCCAGGACTTAGATCAGCTGTCCTCTTCCTTCCCCAACAGGTTCTCAGTCTTTGACCTTCGATTGAATTATTCCCTGTCTTTTCTGCTTCTCCAGGTTGAAAATGGCATATTGTGGAACTTCATGTCCTTTGTAATTCATGAAAAGATTTCCATAATTTATCCCTAATTATATATCCAAATTTGTATATATACATCCTATTGGTTCCTCTGGAGAACCCTGAAGAGGGGGGCATGAGCATTCAGAAAATGGCATAATTGTTCTGCATTTTTTCTTTGTCCTCCATCCCCTGCAGCTTTCAAAATCATCGTGACAGTCAGTGAGTTAAGCAAAACCTTATATTTATGACAGGATTTCTGTAGCTTTTTGATTTATTGAATTATTTTATATAATCATATTACAATTGAATACACTATTACATATTAAGATTATGCAAAATAATTATAATACATGCAGAGTGTTTAAACTAATACTTTTATACATTATATTAAGAGAGTATTATGTGACATATATATATAACCTTAAAGACAAATGTTTATCTTCAAGCTACAGTATTCTAAACTGTATAATGTATATACTTTTGTAGACAAATATTTTGGAATGTATAAATTCTGTTTTTAAAATATGTGCCTATGCAGAAAACCATACAAATTTTAAAACCCATTGATTGCCACTATTAAGTATTTATTATAAATAGAGCATTCACATGTTCATTAGGTGCTTATGATTCTACTGGATGGAGCAATCATGAGGAAAATCACACACAACAGATCCTAGGGAAATGGAAACAGGTATATTAAATAGAGATGACCCTCATCACATTTCATGTAATTCTTATAACTAACATTTCTTTCTCTATTGCTATTGTCAAAATAACTAAAATCACATGAGTGAAAATCAAAAATATGATTCATTCTTACCATGTCCAAAAAAATTCACACTGTTCACATCTTTCCTGTGGTCCTTCATTCTTTGTCCAAACAATGATATAACTTTTGTTAAGTTTGTAATATTTACTTATACAATTCTAACAAATTTATTATAAATTTCTAATTTTGCTTTTAAACATGTGTTTAGTATCTTTTATTCATTCAACACTCTAAACCTCTATAAACTGGGTACTTGCTACATTCCATAAGTTTTTGTAAATGAGGTAAGACTACAAACTATCTTTGCCTTTAAGTAACTCCTTGTGTAACAGATAAACTAACATGTAAACAAAATGCAAAATGCAAATTTATTTGAATGAAGGTCATATTGCAATATATACATTGCAAGGCTGATAAAAACTAGTGAATAATAAATTCTATAACAATTTACAATTAAGTTTAAAGAATGCTATATTATTGAATATAAATAGTAAATTAGCAAATAGCTCATGTAATGGGAATGAATTTAATTGTCTTAAGCCAGTAATTAATGTTCTTTTTGTTCTTAGAGCATGTGAGAGAGAGAGAGAGAGTCAATTTTATTTATTTTTCATCTGTTTTTTTTTCTCCATCACTTAGTTGTGTACGTTGGTGCTGGGGTTTGAACCTTGGTCCTTGTTAATGCCAGGCAAGTGCTCTGCTGGTGAGCCACTGCTCCAGCCCATAATTAATATTCTCACACAAAATAAGTTACATGTACTAAACCTTAAAGTCAGTATTTAACAAGTGGGTTATTGGTGTTCTTGTGTGCTGAATGTTTATGTTCCCCCCAAATTCACAAGTTAATATCCTGAACTCTAATGTGATGCTATTAGGAGGAGGCTGTTCTCTGGGAAGTAGTAGGTTTTAATCAGGTCATGAAGGTGGAGTTAGTGTCCTATAAAAAGGTGAAGAAAATGAAGTTCTTTTCCTCTTCTCTCTCTCCCAGGTGAGGATACAGGAAAAGTTGACCATGCCCACATCAGGAAGAGGATTATCACACAGGAACCAAACTGACCATTACTTTGATCTTAGCTTTCCCAGCCCCAATGGCTGTGAGAATTAAATATCTGTTTTTAAGCAACCTAATCATGATATTTTATTATAGCATCCCTAGTTAACTTTGACAGTGGTTTAATAATGGGATAAATTTGGGAGAGCAATTTTAGCTATAGATGTGCACATCCACAGTGCATGGTGGAATGCTCAGTGTTCTTGAATCAAGAGGCTTGATTTATATTTTCATACCAATCACATACTCTTCTAAACTCCAGTGGTGGGAGGGACCATTTGTTCAAGCAACTAACCAGAATGGAGTGGTAAGAGTTAAAACGTCATAGTTGTGAGTCATCCGCTCCCCTTTAGGTGCCTAGAAGCTGAACTGAAAGGCGCAGAGGAGGCCAGCTCTGGTGTGCGCCTGTCAATGATGCTGGCAGGCATAACCCAGCTAGGTTCTCAACCATTCTCAACCCTGATGCGGACTTCCTGTCAAGCCAGGGAACAGGAGCAAGATACATTGACAGACATCACCAAGCACAAGGTATGAACAATCCCCCACAGGCCATCAGCTGTCTGTCACAGCTCTTAGAGGGAAAGCAAAAATGAGCCTAGCAGGCATGGTAAATCTCATCCACTACGTACCTATTAAGACAGGGTCTCCTGGACAAACTGTCCACAGACCAGTGGCTTCATCTTAGCCAGGAAAGCCTCTCGCCTCATTGTATTCCCACAATGAGCAAAATGCTTCCTCTAAATCGCAATATCTCCATCAAAATCACCTAGAGTCCTAAGGACAACAAATTTAACATATAAGAAGCAGAGGATTTTATTTTTGCAAGTCCAAGTTAAAAGTAGTTTATATTACAAACCTTGTAAAAAATGTAAAATTTAAAGCAGACATACGTTAACTTAACAAAAATATAACTTATTTTGTTTGTATTTCCCAAGTTTCATTTAAACAATGCATTACAGGAAATAGCCTAAAGGAGAATCTGAGATATGCTGATAAGAGATTGTAATTTATTCTTTTGTACTATAACTGAATTAAAATCTCTTTTCTTTTAGCATACTTTAGTACAGAATGATTTTATCTGAGTTGAAAATGAAGGGCTCAGAGTTAACAATGCAATCCTGTTCTTCAGTTACTGTATGAATCTGCTTTCGCTGTTGCCTGTTGAATAATATTTCTAACTCTTCAATTCAATGGATCAAAGTCTGTGACCCTTTCTTTGCATTGATTATTGTTGGGTTCTGGGGGATGAAAAATATACAAAAATCTGTTGTACAGAAAATTGAGGGAAACCTGTGAAGGAAAAATGAGGTCATTTTCATCTTTTGGTTTTAAGGCATTTATTTATCCATGCATGAAGAGAAGTGGAACAATGTTATCTAATTGATTTAATTGATTTTCACATTGACCAATAGTCTCAATATTATACTTCATAACTTATTGCCCTAGGCACAATGAAATTCAGTATCAAATATTGAATTAAATAACCATGATATTTTCACTAACTTTAATCTGGAACATCTCTTTCTTCTTTTTTGGGTTAAAATAAAGGAGAGATAAATTGCTTTGCAAAACACCACTAAGTTGTGACTTCTCTGCTATTTCATTATGATTAGATTCAAATTATGTCTTTTTGGCAGGGTGAGCACATAAATGATGTCATGCTCAATGCATCATACCAAGAGGTGTGCAATGAAGGTTTGCCTGAACATTTAGTTATATTAGTTGGATTGTTTTGTTATGATGGTATTAACCATGTTCTTTATAATCAATTTACTACTTTTCTGTTTTTAACTAATAATAATTTTAAAGAACTTCTTCTGTTAAATACACTGTGCTCAGTAAAGGAAAAGAGGTGACTGTACATTAAGTACACATATCTTGAGTATATAATTTAATATTTTACACAATTATGAATACATAGCTTATACCCCTATTCACATATAGAATATCTGATCATCTAAGAAAATTCCCTTATTTTCTGTCTTAATGAAACATCACCTCAGAGATGGTCGTATTAAAAAAATTATTTTCACTGCAGATTAATTTTACCTATTCTAGAAATTCATCTGAATTAAAACATATACTGTGTCCTTTTTTGTTCCTAGCTATTTTATACATCATTAAGCTTTTTAGAATGGTTCATTCTCTTTCATGAACCAGTAATTTACTCATTTTTATTACAGAGTAACATTCCATTGGTTGAAGACAGTGCATTTAGCTACTGATTCTGAGCATGGAGATTTGTATAGTACTAAATTCAGGTATATTATAACATTATAGGTAAAGCTGATGCAAATTTCCATTATGGATTTTTGTGGGCGTTTATTTTTATTTCTCTGAGCTCAACATTTAAGATATTTCTTGCTGTGTAATATGATAGCTAAATATTTGCGTTTATTAGATTGTTCATCAACCATATAGGTGAATCGCATTCATGCCTCATCCTCGTGAGCTCTTGATGTCAGTCCTTCCATCTTTGCCTTATCATGGATTTAATTCTCATTTCCTTGATTTAATTTATATTTATATAGTTATTGGTTCTTCATTTGTCTTACTTTCATGTGTTGAAGTCATTCAATCATTTGCTCATTGAAATTTTGTGTCATTTCTTCAGTGAATTGAGAGTCTTTGATTTTATAAAAGTTTTTTTGACAGACATTCTCTGTTCCCATGTTTTTGTGATATGTACATTGGCAGAAAATATTGAATATTTATAAATTTTAGCATATGTTTTATTTATTTCAAAGAAATCTTTGTGTGATCCTAGTTAGTAACTTTAATTTCATATTTGGTCCTAGAAATTTAATGTATCCATGTATTTAATATCCATGTATTTAATATCCATGTATTTAATCCATGGTCTACTTTACACCATGTGTCACATGAGTTAGGAGTGGTAGCTCATTTCTTGTGTTTTTTCCAACTGAATTTCCCAGTTTTATAGCAATATTTATTAAGAAACTACCTCACTGATTTTCTCTAGCACTTTTTTTATTACGTTAGCTAACAATTTGGTGTGGTTCTACTCTCTTTGTATTTAGTTATTTTATTGCAAATTATACCTTCTTATTTCTTGGTTTTGGGACTTGAACCCAGGGCCACATGCCTGTTAAGCATGTGTTCTATATTTGAGCTAAGCCCTCATTCAGTCCTACAGTATTTTGATCAATGCAATTTTATTGCATAATTGAAGTCCCATTTCGCTCTTTTTCAAGAATATTTTAGGTTCTTTGCATTTCTATAGATGTTTTAGGAACACTTTGTCCATTTCTTTGGAAAGCATTCTAGAATAATGATTTGATTCCATAGATCAATTTGGATAAATTGGACACTATAATACTATTTTACTACAAACAATACACAATTTCATTTTTAAAAATTAATTTTGCTAAGGTATGCTTCTTCTATTGTATGCTTGATTTTATTTTTAATGTAGGCATTTTATGCTTCTTTGAAGATCATCCCTACTATCTTATTTTTAATTGTATTTTAATAATGTTGAATAATTTTTCCTAATATGTAATGCTTGTCTGGATTGAATGTGATTGCATTGTGTCCTTATATTGTGTGCCAATCACATTTATTAACTCTAGAAAATCTTGTGCATTCCTTAAGGTTTACCAACTAACTCACTGTTCATCTGTGAATGCATAGTTTTACTATTCTTTTCCTATAACAAGTTTGTTACCTTGCTTTATCCCACTGGCTAAGCTATCAGGCAAATGCTCCACGGAAGTGGTAAGAGAAGTCATCCTGAGTTTGTCTCTCAGGGAAGAGTTTGATGCTGTCTGTAGGTTTTTCTTGGATTCCATTTTACGTACTGAGGGATATTGCCTTCAATGCTAGCTGCATGTCTCTTCTCACTTTTTCTAAGATGGGTCACTGCTTAGTTTTGTTACATGTTCTTTCAGAATTTGTTAGAATATATGTGCTCTTTCCTCTTACCCTATTATTATGGTAAATTATACTGATTAGTTTTCAAAACTACATAATTATGACTTGATTTGAGCCACTAATATTTTTGTAATGATGTAGATCCGAGCTTAGGGGAGGATGTTAGATTCCACCTTTCTTTTCTTGGAGTGCCTTTGCCAGCATTGCATTAGGGTTACACAGACTCGTAGTAGAAGACCGCAACTCCTCGCTCCTACTCCATACGACCCATAGGACCCATACCACCGAGGAGCACGTGGGACTGCAGCTGCTTCTGTAATAAATATTTGACAGAATTCACTAGCAAAAAGAGAGCTTTCTGTTTGGAAATAGTTTGATAGTGAATTAAATTGATTGAATGCTTACATGGCTTGCAGAATTTTCTATTTAATCTGTGTCAGGTTTGACAAGTTGTGTTTTTCAAACAATTTTCCCTTTTTATCACACTCGTCATACTGTTGTCAAAAGTCTCCCCTAATATTTCATTAGTCTCTCTTTTTCTTTGTCTGTAGGTACTGGAATAATACGCACTCTTTTATTCCTGATTTCCTGATATTGCTGATGCCTGCTAACTTATAGCTTCTCTTTTTTTTCTTTTATTTTTTTGTCAGGGGAGGCTCTGATTTTATCAAGTATACTAACTTTTTCAAAGTACCAAAATTGGACTTCTATTTAGTTGGCTATAGTTTATGTTTTTTAACAGACACATAAAAATATAAAAATAATTCATATTAATATAGCATTTTGTGATATTTTGGTGCATGTATGCATTATGTAATGTTTAAAGCAGGTTAAACATATCCATCTTCTCAGCTAGTCACCTCTTTATTGTTAAAACATCTAAAATCCTTTATTGTAGTTTATTGAAATAATGAATGCATTATCATTATCTATAGTTACTCCAGTGTCCCATGGCACACCAGAATGTCTTACTCCTATTTAATGAAAATCAATACCCAGTAACCCACTTCTCCCCATTCCTCTTACTCTCCCCAGCCTCTGCTGAAAACTGTTTGACCATCAGCTTCTATGAGATCATATAACACTTGTATCTAATCAATTTCTAGTTTAAATCTTATGTGACCAGAAAATGTGTGATTTTGACGTTTAGAAATATAATATGTCATACTTGCATTCTGACTTCACAAAGAGTACTGTTAGGCGATAATTACTTAAGAACTTTACTCAGATTTTTCTAACTGCCTACATTCAATTGCTGAGAGAAATGTTTACAAATTCTGATGATCACAGACTTTTCTTTTAAAATCTTTACTTCTGTCATTCTTACTTTTGTGTAAATATGTTATTAGATATATGTATTTCTGAATGTTATATATTTTTGATGAAAAGATAATTTTATCATTGTGAAACCTTGCTTTTTATCTCTCAAATCAGTTTTTTCCTGATGTTTCTATTGTCAAAACACTGCTTTAAATATTGTTAGTTGTACGGTATCCTTATTCATGTTTTGACCCTCAACATAATGTGCCTTTAAATTTAAACTTACCATTCTTATATAATATGTGCTTGAGTCCTATTCTTACTCACTCTGAAAATGTTTCAAAATTAAATCATGTACACTTTTATATTTAGTTAAGTGTTGCTTTGATTGGATTTATGTCTATCGTTCTAAAACTTAAATTCTATTTATCCTGTCTCTTTTATTGTTGTTATTGTGTGTTTCTTTAGGTCACATTTCTTGCCTTCTTTGGGGAAAATATTATGGGTTTGTTTTAATTACAATTGTTTTTCTCTGCTGTGTTTATTGTTATACCTCTAATTTATTTTTTGTGGTTGATCTAGGAATTATATCTTTAACTTAGTGCTAAATAGATGTAGCATTTACTATTTCACATGAATTTTATGAGCTTGTGCCTACACAGTCTTATCACCACTCTTTGTGCTATTCTTCTCAAGTGTTGGGATAATTCTCAACTGCATATATTGAGATCCTGATAACATCCAGTGGCCTATCATAGTCTTTTCTATTGATCAGTGTTTTATGTGGAGAATTTTCTTTGAGTTTGAAAAACTTCCTAAGCATTTATTGAGTGAGAGATCTACAAGCCAGGTATTATCTAATGTATTATCTAAACTATTGTCTAAAACTGTTTTCATTTTGTCATTACCATTTTTTTCTTTTTAAGAATGAGGGGACAGAGAGAGAGAGAGAGAAGAAATCTTTACTTAGTTTTTCGTGTGACTTTCATTCCTAGGACACGTTGTGTACATGGTGCTGGGGTTTGAACTCGCATACTCGCATGTCAGGCAAGCATAATAACCACTGAGCCACCTTTCCAGCCTCTGTCATTACCTTTTGTTCCTTTTCAAGAGAGAGGGAAAGAGTGACAGAGAAGGAGAGAAGCAATTCTATTTACTTTTCCATCTGGCCTTTGTTTCTCAGACACTTAGTTGTGTATGTGGTGCTGGGATTTAAACCTGGGTTCTCCTGCTTGCCAAGTGAGTGCTCAAACCGCTGATTCACTCCTCCAGCCCTTGTCATTACTTTCCAAGAAAGTATTTTCCCTAGATATAGACATTTTTGAGGTCTTTTAAGATACAAGTTTAAGGACTTATGTTTGATTGAAAGATATTCATAACTTTATTCTCTTTATGTAAAATGTTATTTTCTTTGTCAATTTCCCAGTTTTCCAAATTTCAAGTTACCCTTTACATGACAGCTCTTTGATTGTGATACATCTAGGTGTTGGTTTCTTTGAATCTATACTTCTTGGATTTTGTTTTGCTCCGGGTTTTCATCAAATTTGGGGGAATTTTTAGCCCTTATTTTTCTTTTCTTTTCTTTTTTTTTTTTTTTAAGAAAGAGGAACAGTAAGAGAGAGAGAGAGAGAGAGAATCAATTTTATTTAGTTTTTCATGTGGCTTGGTTGCTCCGAGTCTTCGTTGTGTACATGGTGCTGGGGTTTGAATTCGCGTACTCGCGCATTCGGAGCAAGCGCCTAACTGCTGAGCCACCCTCCAGCCCTAGCCCTTATTTTTCAAAAATCTTCTTCCCCATTCTTTCTCTCTTTTCTTTCTTTTAATGTGCAATTAAACATATGGTTCCTCTTTTAACATATCACACAGATCATCTTTTTAAAATTCTCATCTTCATATTGGTTCCTTTTATTGACGAATTTTCACATTTTATTGACATTTACTCACTTAGCTTGTAATCAATTGTTAAGTTGCATTTGTCAAATATTGTAATTTTTAGTTGTATAATTTCCATTTAACTATTTTATATTTTCAATTTGTGTACTAAGATTCATAATCTCTTTGTTCTTTTTTGAAAATTTACCTTGAAAACCTTTATAATAGCTTGTTTAAGGTGGTCCCTTGTGAATCCCCACATTGAGATAATTTAGATTTCTTTTCTAGTGTATATGTTCTCCCAGCTTTGGTTCAATTGACTTCATTTTCTTGTTTTAGTTCTATTGTGAAAATTTACTGTTTTTGCATACTGGATGATGGATGTGTACTCCATTATCTGATCCCTTCTTTCTTTCCTTATTTTCCTGCTACTATGACAGTTTCACATTTTTCTGAGCAGATAGCTTTGTTTGAGTTCTAGCCACCTTGCACTAAGTGAATTGGATTGTTTCAAACAAAATGGCATATAGTAATTATCTAATTATGTTCCTTTATTCAATGATCTATTGCTCTCCAAATTTGACCTGAATCTATAGCTATTCCTGTCTTAGAACAGTTTTGTTCATGTTCTGCCTGACGGTCATAATGATTATCTTTGAGATCAGTCTGCTGATGTAAACTACTTTGTCATTGTAGGAACTAGAGTGCAAGTCTATTCTCTGTTAGGTACTGCTGAAATCTGCATTACAAGGGTTCCATAAATATTTAAATGACAATGATATATAATTTTAAAGCCAAATAAGTTGCTTCAGAAAAATCAAATATCAGGTAGTTTTAGTATAAATGTTAAGAAATAAGCATTTTTATAAAGCAAATAGGAGTTATTTTTACTGTGATGTAAAGTAAATGCTATTTTCAAATCAAATAAGCAGTCTATGAAGAACAATAATATGCTAATGAGTGCAGACCAATGCATTTTTTATCAGTGCTGAAAAGTTAAGAAAAATAGTCCAAATGACATTAATAAATATTTGCTTTTATCGTTGGTTCCTTTTGAGAATAATTGGGATCATAAACATACTTAATGCCTTGAGGTTTATTATAAAATGTTGAAAGACCAATCTATTCTATCAATTTGCCATTCAATTTTATTTTCATATCAATAGATCTTTACTGAGCCTCATTGTTTCAAAAATTAGTAGTAAAAATTATTTCACAAGACTGATAAACTAAGATGGTGAAATTGCTACAAGTAGAAATATGGTTAATTTCTAAAAAATCATTTGATATATGCAGGAATTACATTAATTTCCTTGGTTTGAAAGATAACATACAAACTTAGCCCAGAAGTTATTATAAAACCAGGAACATCTATGTAAAACAGAGTGTGTGCAAGATAAAAAAGTCAAGAAAAAGAAACAAAAAGCATAAAGATCAGAAAGCTGTAAGTGAAAGTTATTATCATTAAGGGAACCGATTGTAAATCTAAAAACTCCTACGTAATATATAAATAACTTCTAAAAATTAATAAGCTTGTTTAGTAATCCCATAGATAATAAAGCCAATATATAAAGATAAATTACATTCCCGTATGTCAGCCATGAGCTAAAATTGAAAATTAATAGTCCTATTAATTACTGTATCAAGATTTCAAGTTATTTAGGGAAAAAGTATAACCAAATATTGGGAAAAAATTTATACATGTGTCAGAAACATTGTTGAGATTTTATTAAATAGAAAGGTCTATCATCCAGAATCTATACACATTTTAATTATTTTGTTAAAAACTTGTATGGTTGTTCAAAAATTTAAAAAAATTAAAAAAATAAAATAAAATAAAGGTCTATCATGATTATACATAGGCAGACAGTATTCATAAAATAAATCTTTATATTCATCTATAAATTCAAAATTTTGGTAGCACTTATGAATAATACAAGTCATAATAAAATGTTTATGGAGGGCTGGAGAGGTTGCTCAACGATAGAGCACTTGCCTGGCATGCATGAGGACCTGGGTTTGATCCCTAGCACCACATACACAACTAAGTGGAGATAAAACAAAAATCAGATAAAAAAATAAAAAATTAACTCTGTCTCTCACTCTCTTAAAAAAAACTGAATATGAAATTCAAAGTGTCTTAAGACTATCTACATGTTTGAGACAAAAAGAGGCCAAATTTGAAGGATTTATACTACCTTATTTTTAGTCTTAGCATAAATCTACCAGTAAAGTATGGTAGTGATGTTAGGATAGACAACATTTTGAACTATGATTGCAGATCCTAAACTGACCAAACCAGATATGATCAATTTATTTATGACCACAGTACTAGTAGACATAATGTAGAAAATGAAAGTATATTCAATCACTATTGCTTAAAAATTCCATATTGATATGGAGAAAATACCCAAACCCATTGTCTATGTATTCCCAAAACAGCATTCAAAGTGGATACTATCCATTGAATTTTCATGGTTCCCAAAACTCATGTGCTGAAATCTCAGTGTCCAATGTGATAGAATTAGGAGGTGATGACTTTGAGATGCAGTTAGGTTAGGAGGACAAAGTCTTCATGAATGAAATTAGTGCTCTTACAAAAAGAGAGATCGTGCCTTTTCTTCTTTTTTTTCCTCTTTTTCTCTCTCTGATCTCCAACTCTCTGACTTTTGCTGCAGGTGAGGATGTGAGAAGGTGGATATCTACAAATCAGGAAGCACATCTTCATGCTACACCAGATTCCTGGGTACCTTCATCTCAGACTTCCCAGCCTCTGGAACAGTGAGAAACAAATGTCTGTTGTTTAATCCTTCCACTCTACGGCATTCTGTTCCAGAAGTGTTAAGGAAGACAGTGGATTATAGAATAAATACTAAAGCATTATAAACAAAATAACAAAGCTTCTAGGAGAAAACAGGGAGTTACCTTTGTCTCTTGGCATAGGTAAGGATATATTTATTTACATATTGGAAGGACACATGAATCATAAAATTATTAAATTGATCTTTATAACTAAAAGATAAATTTAAAAAAATAAACAGATAAGCCACAGAATGAAAAAAATAATTGTAACACACATTTACAAAATAAATAACCCTACAGAAGTCCCATAAAAGTGGTAAAGCTTTGAACCACAGTTTACCGAAGAAGATATGTGACTGACAGAAAAGAAAACGTAAAGATGCCAGCGGCATCACCAGATTCACGGACAGAAGTTGCTGAAGTTGAAAGCATTGCTAACAGTGGGCAGTGGGAGTGTTCACTCTTGAATAAGGAGGAGAGAGACTGCTTACAAAGAGAATCGTGAACACCTTCTGGGAAAGTATGAAGATCTTATATTTAGATGTGCTTATATCTTTATGCTTATACTCTCTCAAAACTCAAAACTGAAAACATAAATTTGGTTATTTTTACACATATTAAATATACCTCAAGAAAGAAAAGAAGTAGCTGGGCACATGTTGGCACACGCCTGTAATCCCAGCAACTTGGGAGGCTGAGGCATGAGGATCCCAAGTTCAAAGACAGCCTTAGCAACTTAGTGAGGCCCTAAGCAACTTAGTGAGACTCTTTCTCAATAAAAAATACAAAGGACTGGGAACTAAGCAACTTAGACCCTATCTTAATAAAAAAATTAAAAAGGACTGGGAACTCAGGTCAGTGGTTAAGCACCCCTGGATTCACTCCCTAATGCCCACTCCCCCCAAAAAGGAGGAAAAGGACCAAGAAAGAAATGATGTGCATCTGCATTGTTATGTGGTACAAACACACTAGAAATGTCTAGTAAAACTGGAAATGCGTTAGTGTCCTATGTTGAAAGCATGGGCCTCGGTATTTTATTTGAATATCATATATAATGTAGTTACTGGTGTTATATTTCTGACAGAATGAGTATTTCTGGGCAATATTTGGTTATTCAGTTGTTGACTTTAAATAGCTGTGATTCACAGACTTTGTAAATTGATCAGTATGTTCCTGTTTTGTTTATTCTGTCTTTGATTTTGACCTTTCTATAACATTTTAAAATGGATTTTACCCATGGATTTTTAAAATGTTTTTTTTTTAATTTGGATTAGACATATTAGGTAAATTACCTATAAGTAGCATATTTAGTCAAATAACGGCATGAAAAAATCTTACTATGCATTTTGCTGTATGCATTCATGCTGTGTGTGTCTGTGTGTGTGAGAGAGAGAGGGGGAGAGAGAAAGAGAAAGAGATAATGCAGGTAGGCAAGTAAGAAAGAGGGATGTTGAGGACATTTTTATTTATTTAAGCTTTTGTAAAGCAATTTATGAAGTCATAGAACCATAAAAGTAGACCTTATTTATTTCTTTTTCTCCATTCTGGGACTTCCTGAAAAGATAGTGGGGGTAAGTAAACCATTAAGAAAGAGAACTATTAATCAAACAGTTTTAAATAAATGAGAAATAATTTGATTGCTGACACAGGAAAATCAACAAGCCTTACAAATGACACTTTTGATATGCATTTCACCAATATAAGGGAATCTAACAGATGTTCCCAGCAATATGGAAAGCATTACTGTACATGCTGTGAATTTTTTGCTGGCAGATGAGTAATTCCATGTAATTCCTTACAATGGCAATTCTTCAGTGAATTAATCTATATTGTTAATATATAGAATGACATTTTTCTTTCTCTATATCTAAATTGTTAATAAAGACAGAGTGATATTTTTCTTCCTCTATCTTGATTAACCCAAAGTTCATCATGAGTCGAAGAGGGAGAAAAGTTACATCACAAAAATGAAATGTGAGGTTGTAAAGGTTGACTACCGTTTTCAGAACCTCTGATTTTTCTTTCTCATTTGGACAATAGCAGAGGGGACGGATTCATGATGTTTTCTACAGGAAGAGCCTGCTCTGTTCCTTTGTCAGCTAAATAAACATCTGTGAAGTCGACTATGCCTGCCACCAGCATTTTACATTTTTTATGCTTCCTTCTGCTGCTTGATATCTCCATACCCATAGATATTCTTTAAAAGAATTTTCACGATGGAACAGATACCTATTCACCTGCACTGAAGCTGATAAACTGCGGAGCTCACCCTTGCTGCAAACAGTCCAAGTGCTGCAGTTGGCTATACCAGTTCCTTTTAATTTGAGTCGGAAGAATAGGAGAGATGATGTACCTGTCCTTCTTCTCTCAGATAATAATAATAAGATGGCAGAGACCTACGACGGAATCTTCTGGAAGGCTGATTCAGAATGCTCCTTCACCATCCCACTATGCTTTATGCTTCCTGACATTGGCAGGAGGCTCAGGGTTCAGGTTTAACTAGATGATTGCACTGATCTTCATTCTGTAACATTGTTCTTAGGACAGTGAAAAATAATTGAATTTTCAATGAAGAAGTATCTTAGCAAACCCCGCACGAAGCCAATGTCTGGTTTGCTTTAAAAATAAGCGTACATAACCTGAGAAACAGGCAAACTGGAAAGTATTTTTTTAAGTTAGAATGCCTTACATTTAGGCATGCCTAATTACGTATGTATTTCAGAAATTAAACTATCAATGTCCATTAAATATTAACATTATCTAATCATGCATGCACCCCATCTTTAAAAAAATGACTTCACATTTTTATTTTTAATTAACATAGACCACAGATTATTCTGTTTATGGTCAGCTGATAACCAATATTCTGAATACTCCTTGATTTTCAAGTCATTGTATTTTATACATGAATTATTAAATGAGGAATATGACCATATTTATTAGTGTGCTAGAGTTATAATAACAGAAAGCACTGTCTGGGCAACTTAACCAGGAGAATTGATTCTCTTATGAATAGTCTGAGATCAAGGTGTCACTGGGGTGATTTCCTCTGAGTTCTCCCTCCTTGGTCTGGAGGGTCTCCTTGCATTGCCCTTGCCTTGTGTTTCCTCTGGGCTCACCCATCCCTGGTCACTCTCTGTGTGTCCAAACTTCCTCTCCTTGGAAAGACATCAGTCAGATTGGATTAGGGCCCACTCTAACACCGTCATTTTATATCAGTTTCCTCTGTAATGGCCTTATGTCCAAATACACCTCTATATAAATTTTGGAGAGACACAGTTCACCCCATAACTATATATATTTAAAAACTCAGTAGTGGCATAATGGAAATAGAGGATGCCTACATAGAGTATCTCAGAAAAAACACCCAGCACAACTTCTTCTTCTTCTTCTTCTTTGTTTTTTTTTTTTTTGTTTGTAAGAGAGAGAGAGAGAGTCAGTTTTTATTTAGCTTTTCACGTGGCTTCCATTGCTCCAACACTTCGTTATGCACATAGTGCTGGTGTTGGAACCCACATCCTTGCACGTACCAGGCAAGTGCTGTAACTTCTGAGCCACTGCTCCAGCCCCCCAGTGAACCTTCCTGAAGTGAAGCAATACCCTCTTTTCAACTCTACAAAAGGAGAACATGAACTTTGAGTGAAAAGTTCACCTGAACAATTTATTCCTGGAAGCAGAGGAATTATACAGAATAGCACATTTATAGGGAGCAGTGGGAAATGAACAGGAAAGTGAATTTAAAAAAATTTTAAAAACCCATGGTAATTTCTCCTCTTCAGGAAGAGAGGCTCAAATATAAAACACATAACAATCAGCACAGTGAGATTCCAGCCCTTTAACCCATGCCAATTTATCTCCCTAAGACAAGTTTCTAGCCGTCAGCTCCTCTAAGAATATCCAACAGTTTCTATTGCTATCAACAACACCAAGGTTAAAAGAAGTATACCATAACAGAAACAGAACTAAGGAATAGAAATGGAAAATCCAGATGAAAATTATTCAAACCCAAGTTTTACCTATGAGCAGATCATTGCCTACATGTGGGAATTAATGAAAACTACTATAAGAATTAGAGATTTGAGAAATCGTATTAAGAACTGACAGGAAAACTAACATTGACTAAAATTATGCTCATAATGAATGCTATTTAAGATCTTAACATAGTGGAACAAAGTTAATATCAGGTGCATCTTTCATATTAATGCATGCAAATGGGATGGATTCTCACACTGAGGAAAAAAATGCTAGTTTTCTAATTAGACCAAAAACTCAAATCAGCTCAGAGGAAATACAGGTAAAACAAAATGACCGAAAACATGAAAAGGCAGGAATGAAATATATTCTAGGAGAATGAAAAGCTCAAGAACCATAGTCAAATACAAACTAGGTACCTGAATATGACATGACGAGTAATTTAATACCAATTTTCCAATTAAAAGTCATAAAAATGAAGAGATCTACAAATATATGGATGAGGAAAGAATGAAATTTTCTTTTTTTCATTTCATGACAGAATAAAGGATGAGGTTTTATATCACAAAGAACGTAATTAATAAAGCAGATTATAACTAAAACGCGTGTCATTTATTTGAGAACCTATGAAACATTTGCCAAAATCAACAACTAGTATGAAAGAATATCTCAAAGCAATAAAAATAGAACTCGATGACAAAATCAGAACATGAAATAACTCCTCTCATCTGGAAATTTAGAGGAAGAGATATGTCTCTCAGAATCTTTTGAGATTAGATAAAATCCAAATTATAATTTCAGAATATCTACAAAGTGATAACAAAACATACATATGAGATCTAGCTAAACTAATGATATACAGATATATACATGCATTTTAATGATGTGTTTGTGAGTGGATGTTCAGAAGATAAATATAGATAAAAGAATACTGATTGTACATTAAGTTAATCACAGAGCCAAATCAAAAGTATTTAGAAAATGAATGAAATACATAGAGTAGAAAAAGTAAATAAGGATCAAATCACTGATTTTAATGAATTTAATAATTAAAATTAATGTGCATAATTTAAGAATCATTCACAAATCATGAAAACTGCTTATTTTAAAAATATATAAAATAAAGGACTAGAGAGGTAGTTCAGTGGTAGAGCACTTGCCTGGCATGCATGAAGATCTGGGTTGGAAACCCAGTACCACATTCACAACTAAGTGTCAGAAAAAAAAAGATGAAAAAATAAATTAACTCTTTCTCTCTATATATAAAATCTTTAAAAATAAAAAGTATTAAAACTGTAAAGCTTACATTTAAGATAAAATGCATGAAATGTAAACTTCTGAAGTTGGTTCTATCTATTATAGAAACAAAAACTGCTAGAAAAGTCGGTAAGAGAAAGAAAGAAATAGGAGAGCTATGGTAAGCCAAAAAAAACAATCAGCATGTTGGAAAACAATATCACAGACTGAAACTAATTTCTTTAATATTGGTAAATTTCCACTTATCAATCAGAAAGCACTTTAAAATATTAAAATAAGCTAAGAATATTATAGAAAGTTCATAGAAAATGAATTATAAGTTGGTACTAAAATGTGATATTACCTTCACCTCTAAGAGAAAGACCAACTTTAAAGAATGGCTTATAGCGGCTGGAGCAGCGGCTCGGTGGTTACGGTGCTTGCCTGGCATGCGCGAGTACACAGGTTCAACCCCCAGCACCCACACTTTAAGTGTCAGAGCAGCAAAAGTCATGTGAAAAACTCAATAAAAATTGATTCTCTCCGTCTCTCTCTCTCTCACACTGTCCTTCTCTCTCTTAAAAAAAAATAGAATGGCTTATCACTTTTGTCTGTCAAAATTTTCATATTATTTTGTGTTAACTAGGTTTTTAGGCAAAGAGAATTCTTGTTAAGTTAAAGTTCCGGATGCAGTTGTGCCTCACAGATGACATCAGCCAAAGGTGTAAGTAGAGTTGACATTCCGCCAATGCTCCCTGGCAGAAGGCCTAATCCATCTGTATCTGGGTGGGTGGCCAGACAATAGCCTATGGACCAAATCAAGTGTTTTGTTTTGTTTAATAATGCTTTGGTGGGACATGGCTTCACCCGTGGGGTTTCCTAGGGTCTCTGTTTGCTTTTACTCCGAGGCAGCATGGAGTGGTCGCAGCAGAGATGTTATTTCCTTTCAAGGTAAAAGTATTTACCATTTGATCTTTTATAGAAAGCATTTGCCAAACCAGATGAAGGGATTCTGTTTGTTTTCCATATGTCTCTGTTACAAAGCCTTAGTATACCTGAAGAGATAGATTTATCAGAAATATTTCCTGTTTCTAAATCATTCCTTCAGTGTTGGGAAACTTTTCTAAATTTTCCAGACATGCCTTAATGGACTTTCAGTCCATTAAGCCTATGAGGGTACACAGAACCTTTCTGGGTACCATTTAGCAATTTCTATTAAAATGTGTAGTACCTACTCTTAGACCCATTTATTCAGTTTAAAGCATCAACAGGTTCATGCATACGTGAATGGAAATGTGATATATTCAATAATAAAGATAGTTGAGCCAGTTAAAAGTATATCAGAAATTGAGTCAGGCTGGGCATGGTGGCACACTCCTATAACTGCAGTGACTCAGGAGGCTCAGATAGGAGAATTACAAGTTCAAAGCCAGCCTTAGCAACTTAGCAAGACCCTAAGCAACTTAGTGAGACCCTGTCCCAAAATAAAAAATAAAAAGGGTTGGAGATGTTGCTCAGTGGTTAAATGCCTCTGGGTTGAATCCCAGATACTAAGGAAAGAGAGAGAGAGAGAAAGAGAGTGGAGAGGAGAGGAGAGGAAAGAGAAGAGAAGAGAGAAAGCTTAATCATCAGGCATGGTGGCACATACCTGTAATCCCAATCATTTGGGAAACTAAGGCAGGAGGATGGCAGGTTCAAGGACAGCCTCAGTTGCTAAAAAAAGATTCTCAACAACTTTGGTAGATCCTGTCTAAAAAATAAATAAATAAATAAATAAATAAATAAATAGGGCTGGGGATGTAGCTTAATAGTAAACCATCCCTGCATGAAATACCAAAGAAAAAAGAAGAAAAACAAATTTTTAAATAATGTATGAGCTATTCCAAACAGTACTACGCATATGTCAAAAAGAATTTCCTTTAAGAAACTATAAAATTTTCATATAATTACTTTTTGTAGTACCAGCAATGAAACCCAGGGATGCTTTTACAAATGGTCTATATCCCGAGGCCTTTTTTTATTTTTTGAGACAAGGTTTCACTGAATTGCAGAGACTGGCCTCCAACTTTCCAGCCTCCTGCCTCAGCCTTCTAAATTGGTGGGATTAAAGGTGGGCATAGGCTAAAATATTTTTAAATTAAAAAAACATACTGATTATGAGTTTGGCCAATGAAGCCATTTTAATATATTGGAAAGAGAAGCTTGAAATGAGTTTGCGCATTTTTACTTTGTTTTCCCTTCTGACCCTTCCGTGAGAAGCTGCCTGTAAGGATGTGAAAGATTGGTGAAGGGAATTTGAATCATTATAGCCAAGGATATCCTCAGCCAGACAGCTGTTAGCAGACACCACCAATTAGGACAGATGCTTGAGTGAACAAGTCATGATTTTCCAAACCTGGCTAAGATCAACCAGCAGACTGCCTTACACAATGCGTTATGTATTTTATGATAAAAACATATATGGTTATTTCTTGTGATTTCTATTGCTATCACCTCTTTCTTTCTTCTTCTTTTTTTTTTTAAGAGAGAGGGACAGTGAGAGAGAGAGAGAGAGAAAAAGAATTTTTATTTAGTTTTTCATATGGCCTTTGTTGCTCTGAGACTTTGTTGTGTACATGGTGTTGGGGTTTGAACTCACATACTCGTGCATGCAGGGCAAGCGCCATAACCACTGAGTCTCAGAGCCACCGCTCCAGCCCCACTATCATCTCTTTCTAATGTGGTCTTGAGGTCTCTCTCTTGAAAGTGCCCATAAGCTAATACAAGCACTTCCTAGGAGAGTGTGGCCAGGGGGAAGTTATGTTTGGGTGGGGGTGATGAGCAGGGGAGACACATAAGAGCAAAACACACATGCATGAAACCAAAGAAATGCGCTGCTAGCACGTTCCAGCAAGTTGTAGGTGCCAGCTGCAGGCTGATGAGAAGGAGAAAGAGATCGAAAGGGACCTGTGGAACCACTCTTTATTAAAGTTTCATCCAGGTCAACAGCTGTGGGATGTATTGGCTTTTCTATTGGTGGAGTTAGAAACAAACATACCACATCACAATCACACAGGGATAGGGAAGTTGAACCAGGGCAAAGATGACCCGCTATGACTGGGCTGTCAGGCTTTTCAAGGCGAGCTGAGGTGCAACTGTATATAGAGAAACAGGAAAATAGGCACAAATATTGTTGGTAAAACCCAAATTTTAAAGAAAGAATTTTCCCAAAGTACTTTGGACATATATATAAAAAATTAGCAACTTTGGGGCTCAGCGGTCACAGGGCTTGCCTGGCATGCGTGAGGACGCAGGTTCAAACCCCAGCACCATGTACACAACAAAGTTTCAAAGCAAAGAAACCACATGAAGAACTAAATAAATTGATTCTCTCTTTCTCTCTCACTGTCCCTCTCTCTAAAAAAAAAAATCCCCCAAACGGTAACTTTTATATATATATAGTGTGCGTGTGTGTGTGCGCGCGCGCGCGCGCGTGTGCGTGCTGCTGGGGATTCAACCCAGGCCCCTTGCACAGGCTAAGTAAGTGCTCTACCTGAGATGTATCCCAAGCACGTTACATTACCCTGAAAGTCAAAATGTCAATTATAAATCATTGGTTACAAAGTCATTGCTATGAAGATGTTTAGGATTGACATGTTTTTGAAATTATAATGGGAAATAAATATGCTATTAAGAATAAAATATTAAATGCCATGTATATGAGACACAGATTTGATAATATACAGCTAATAGGTACTTTTCTAATGAGATGTTCTGTGAAATTTCAAAAAAAATTATACTTTTTATCTTCCCATAGTCATCTGATAAGCTATTCAATTTTGAACATTTTCATGATACTGCCTGCTTATTCCATAATTTAGTCTTCACTAAATTCAACCAGAGATGACAATTTTACTATCCTAAGTCATCTGGATTGTGAAACCCTTGATAGAGAAAATTTGTCTTAATAATTTCTATTCCACTAACCGAGGTCTTGGTAATATTAAGTGATAGATAAAATGTTCAGTGATTAAATTCCAAATAAAATTCTAGAGTACTTCAAAAGCAGGACAGAACTTGCCATTTGATATGCTGACAGAAAATGGGATAAAGAAAGTAAAACCTGCTATTTAAATTGATAATGTTCATAAAAGTTAAGTACTAGTAAAAATGTTGATACCAATAAAAATTAACAATATAAAATTCTTTCTAATTGTCTGGTACTGTTTCAAATAAATTGCACATGATAGCTTAATTAATAGTCTCTACATATTAATATAATAGGCACATGCCACATGCATTAAATCCATTTTCTTAGATGAAGAGGTTGAGGCAAAGGGGGATTTAAACACTTGCCTAAAGTGGTATGATGTAGGAATGGAGCTGGCATTTGTACCAAGCAAGGTGGATCTAGTGTCTATAGTCTAAACCTGAAAAATATTCCAAACAGTATAATGAAGGACTAACTGAATATACAGAGATGAAAGAGCATCAGTTATTTATGGAGAGGTTTAAAAATGTTCAGAGAGGGGCTGGAGCAGTGGCTCAGTGGTTATGGCACTTGCCTGGCATGCACAAGTACACGGGTTCAAACCCCAGCAACCCACGTACACAACTAACTGTCAGAGCAACGAAAGATATGTGAAAAACTCAATAAATAAAAATTGATTCTCTCTCACTGTCCTTCTCTCTTAAAAAAAAGAAAGAAGGAAAGAATGTCCAGAGATTTACGAAGTATCTTCTTGAGGAAAATATGGAATTCTTTTTTTTATTTATGGCCATAGATAATTCATGATAACCAAAATTAGAAATGACTGAACTTTCATCAATAGGAGAGCAGATAAACAAATTGTAAAGTCATACATTTAAATGCTGCAGAAGAATAAAAAAGGAAAAGCAATCTGCTGAAGCTTACACAGCACAGATGAATCAGCAACATTATTTCAAATAAAAGAAGCCAGACGCAACATGCGCATACGGCATCATTCCATTTATATAAATGCAAGAATAGACAGAACTAATCTCCATTGCTGTAAATCAAGAGAGGTTATCAATGAAGGAGGGGCGGAAATTGAATAGCATTTGGTGCAAGCAAACTTTCTTGAGTGCTAGGTACATTCTGTGTTATAGGTATTGGAGACAAAAGCATACACACATACAAAAATTAAATTGTACATTTAATGTTTGTGCATTTTTTCACACCTCAAATATTCATTTAACATGTCAGTTGTGAAACATACAATTCTATCTGTTGGATGATACAAATAGCTTGTGATAAAATACATGTTTATAGGGTAAATTGCACCTGGAATTTGGAGATTTGTAAAAGCTGATAAAATGGTAAGACACTGGAAAATAGGAGTGAAATACGCATCATTTAAAATTTAAATATACACAAAAATTTATATGTGCCTCAAAATAAAAATCTCATCTTGATAAAATGTAATTTAATATTTTGAAAATTTCTGAGAGAAGTTAAAAGAACTAATCTGTGTGAACAGATTGGGGTATCTGTTGAACTTTTAACTTAAGCTTTTAATTTTAAACTTATGAACATATTTTTCTCATATTTTCCCATCATTCATATGTTTGCACATCTGTTTGTTACCAACTTTTAACACCACACATGACATAAATATTGAATTAAATCACTGAAGCTGAACACATGTAATACACTTATAAATGTCATTAGAATAAATGTCAGGGAAAATGAAGTGAATTAACTTCTGGCTGAGTAAATTATGTGCCTTCCATCTTTATGGTTGCCTGGGGACAATATTAATAAAGGTGAGAAATAATTTTCACCTAATACGCAGATTCATTTAGGTCCAAATTTTCAATAGGGGTCTGTGTTTTTAAAATATATATCTTTGAGGAAATAATGGCTGAACCTAAAGACTAAAGAACCAGGCTCACCAGTAAATGGAAATTATTTTATAATTCAATCATGTTTTTAAACAATCCATCCTTTACTCTGTCTGCAATCATTTATTGAATGATAATTATTACCAGATACTTGTTTCTGGGTTCTAGGTCCAGTTCTGATATTGATTAACACACAAGACTTTGCATGTACTCTTAATATTGATATGATCTAAAATAAGACTTAAATATTTTGAGTTTTGTCACCCTTGCATGTAACATGAGAATATAGTATCCATTTTTTATGCTGAGACATTTCAAAAACATGACATATGGAAATGCTAGAAAATTAAGTAATTTATGATATACTCCTACTAATAGAAATATACCAATTTTTCTAAAATATTTGTACACTTCCAGAGACTTTCAGTTGGGATATTTATTTACTCTGATGATACTATTACATTTGGAAACAATGATTCTCCTCTTTACATTAGTACTCTTATAAGTGAATTTATCAGTTACCTTTATTGCATAGATGACATAATATTTCTAATAAACATGGTCAAAATAATATTACTTGTGTTATTAGTTACAGTTTTAATGACCATTCTTGTAAGTCCTTTTTAAAGTTTGAGGCTTACCTGGAAAGCAATGGATATTATTCCATTAATGCGCCCACTTCACTAAGCAGTCTCTAATTAGTGCCATTTCATTTACAAAACAGTGCCATGCAAACTACTGAGTTCAGCTGCATTTTGCTGCTGACAGTTTCCCCGCTAGGGAAATGTAAAAACACCATGTGAAGATAATAGTGAACACAACATAAAAATTGCCAGAGCAAGCACCTTGTCCATCTGACAGGCCATACATATTGATTGGCTGGTGCTGGCAGACCATTAAGCTGCCAGGACGCAGAGGCTAGTAGCAGGTGAATAATACAATCTGCATGTTACATTTCTTTCATGAAATTATGCACGTATCTAGAATGACTGCTGCTTGAGACTGTGAGTTTAACTCATGATGGCTGCAAAATGGAAATTTCCTCTATGTCTGTATGAGAAGTAGCAATAAAGTCACATTCAGCCTGCAGTGTTTGAAGGAAAATTGCTGTCGCTGGTAATAGAATTTATAGCTATCTTTGCCACTATAGATAAATCCATGTTTTTGACTTCATGACAATTGAAACATAAAAATTAAACCTTTTAACCATGGTCAAGCCTTTTGTAATAAATGGTAAGAGCCTGTTACGATAGCTATCAGGAAGCTATTTCTGATGGTCACTTCTTAAGGGAAGAAACAATTTTCAAACATCTCTAAAATTTTATTTATAGTTAATTGGCTGCTGTACAGTAAAGAGATCTTGAATTGATTTGTGAAAAGAGCTTCCAGAGGCCACGGCTGGGCTCTGTGTCTTTGGTTTCAGTGTTCTTTGCTTTTATTATTGTTGCTAATACATTGGATGTGGACACTTTTGTTGATAATAAGCTTAAAAGACATTTACTTTGCTTACATGTTCGTAGAGGGCTTTGGAATGGAATTTTGCTGAATGGTTTGGCTGCAGACCAAATACAGCATCAAATGCTTCCTTCAGTGTACGCAGGGAATTTACGTAAAGTAATAAATACAACTACCACTTAAGTCTCAGTTGAAAGCCTTAGAATAATACCACCTTGAGGAATTATGTCCTACAAAGGGATGAAAATTAGTTTTACCAAGGAAAAATGAAATAGACATCTGAGATAATTATCCAGATGTATATATTAATATATAATATATATATAATTATATAATACCATATTAATATTATTTAGAATGGTAGTTCCTGTTAAAATTAGAGGGAGAGATTAGGAAAAACAACATTTACACATTTTTTTCCAAATGAAAGAAGGCCAAAAAAAAACACCTGTAAAAATGCCTCTGAAAATGGAGTAAAACTTTGAAATAAAATAAACATTTTGCTTGTCTTCTTCTTACTTTGAGGATAATACTGATACAACTTCAAATATTATTTGAAATATTCCAATTGTCTTTTGAATCTTATACCAAGTATTTCCATCTTCCAGAGGGCAAAATATACAAATAGAAAAAAATGACAAGATGCATATTTATTGATTAGAATTCTGACGCTGGGGGAGAAAAGGGAAAACTGAAGCCTCAAATCCACCTTTTCTCCCAGGCTACCTCCCTTCATCTTGTCTTTTCTTACATATTGGGGTCAAGGAAATTGTTTAATCTCAGCATATCAGTTTTCTTTATTAATGTATAAACATTCTCTTCTATCTTTTATGTAACAGAACATTAGTTAACACAGAAAATATTGAATCCTAAATCATTTTAAATATGCTATGATTTCATACTTTTTAAAAACTCAGATTTCAAATAATTTTCAAATAATCCCTTTTCTTATGCATGAAGTGTTTAATTTTCAAATTCTGAGTAAATTCATTTGTAGAAAACCTTCATATTCATATATTAGGTGCCCTGAAATAAGAATAAAATTACTAGCTTAATCTAAATGTAACACAGCAATGAACATCAGGACTTCCTGTGAATTCTAATTAGCAAGACACATGCAATAAAAAAGTTAAAAAAAAAAACAGAAAAGTTGCCTTTTGGAGCATTATTTTTAGATTTAGCTGAAAGTGCAGGAAATTTAAATTTTGCACTGGTTTTAATTCTCTTTCAGATATATAGGCAGGTTTGGAATCATTTTAATCAATTCTCATAATTTTGTTTCAAATCAGTTTTCGTGACTCCTTCCACACTATCTGCAACTTAGATTTTTACCTTCATACTGCACCAAGTTTAATAGAAAACTTACATAATCATCTTTTGCTTCTGCAGTTTTGCCTGACTGATCCATGCTGTGTAGTTTGGTTCAAAGGATGCCTCCCAGCACACAAAGTGTATCAGATCAACCCCTGGTTAAATTTATAAATTTTCAGTTGTCTTTTAGAGAAAATTTAGACTCTTAAAATGCTGAGTATCAGAATGGGGCTTAATGAATGAATTGGATGAGGATACGCAGGAAAGAGAATAAAGTGTTGTCAGAAGAAAGTTGGGACTAATAGCATATTACTTGTCCCCAAGCAGCATTAAGGACAGGTCATGTCAGATTTGGCAAGCAGTTAGCAATGGAAATTCAGGGTGACATCTGTTTTCCCTGCTGTGACCCAAGGACCTGACAAGAACAATTTTTGGAGGACAAGTTTATTTTGAGGACTCATGGTTTCAGAGGTGTTAGTCCACAGGAGTTTGGTTCCATTCCTGTGGGCTGGAGGTGAGGCAGAACATCCTGGCAGCAGACATGGCTCCAGAGAACTCAAGGCATCACATCAGGAAGCAGAACAGAATGAGAAACAACACACCAGATACAGAATATATCCCTAAAGACATGCCCCATGACCCACTTTCTCCAGCCACACCCTACCAGCCTACACTTGCCAGGTAATCTCTATAAGGGGCTTACTCACTGACTGGGTTTAGGCTCTTAAAACCCAATCATTTCACCTCAGGCTTCCCGAATGGTCACACGTGAGCTTTGGGGGAACACCTCACATTCAAACCATAACACTCTTCCTCTGGCCCCCAGAAGCCCATCAATCTGACAATGCAAAATACATCAGTCCCATTTCAAGAGTCCCCGTAGTCTGAACAGTTCCAAGATTGCCCAAAAATCCAAGTGCAAAGTCTCCTCTAAATGTAAACCCCTTTAAAAAACCAAAATAAGTTACATATCTCCAATATATAAAGTCATAGGAAATATTTCCATTCAGACAAACAGGGGCAGACAAAGAAGGGATGGGACTAAAGAAAGTCTGAAATCCAGCTGGGCAAACAGCTCCTGTCATCTGTGTCTGACATCTGGAGCACATGGCTTCATCTTGCTCTCTAAAATTGTCTCTGTAGCTCTGTCCCCTATAGCCTTGCTGGTTGCGGTTCACACGGCCTCTCTGTTGGCCTGTCTGTGTTCAATTCCTGTAGCTTTCCTCGGCAGTGATTCCGAGGTACTGGCATTTCTTAATCTCAGGGGTCTCCACTAGATTCGGCTTCCTCCTCACATCTCCATGCACTGCCCTCTCGGGGGCTGCCCACAGTGACTCTGGCCTCCCAGGCCTTCCTCTGAAATCTCAGTGGAAGCCTCCGTGACCTCTAATTCCAGCATCTTGCAATCCTGCAGAAACAGCACCATGTGGTTGCCGCCAAGGTCTCCTGCCATTTTGAGCAGCAGCCAAGTCTCCAGGGATCATGACTGCAGTGGCCTTTGAGTGCCTCGGTGGCTGAACACCTTGAAAAGCCTTCCTAGGTCCTGATTCTGCGTTGTCTCTTCTCAAAGGTGTTATACTCCTATGAGCTTGAAATAGGTATGGTCTTGTCAATTCCAGAGATGCCCTCCAGCCATCTTTCTTATTGCCTCTGGGCAAAGACTGTACTTCTTTAATGGCAGTGATGTTATTTTTCTTTTTCTTTTTCTTTCTTTTTTTTTTTTTTTGGAGAGAGGGGACAGTGAGAGAGAGAGAAAGAGAGAATCAATTTTATTTAATTTTCCATGTGGCCTCTGTTGCTCTGACACTTTGTTGTGTATGTGGTGCTGGAGTTCAAACTCAGGTCCTCGCGCATGCTAGGCAAGCATGGCAAAAGTGATGTCTTTAACAATAGCCTCTTCCTTGGCCCCAGTTTTCCTCCCACCTTTCAAATCCAAGTGTTTCACATCTTTCTGCTTTGCTTTCTAGTCCTGAATACCACTATAAATTTAGCTTAAGGCCACTAGCAATACATACACCACTACGTTGCCTACAAATTTCTTCCTCCAGATTAAGAAGTACATCAACTTTAAAATTAGGCTCAGAGAGAAGTTTCTGTTTAGTTCCATAGCCATTTATTGATTGATGTGTTTGTGTTTTTGGTGTTAAGTTTTCTGAGGAAGTTCAAAAAGTCAAAAAATATATGAGAAAGTGTTTTGTATCACTAGCAATCTGAGAATTCCAAATTAAAACTGCATTGAGATTCAACCTCACATCAGTCAGATTGGCAAGAATGAAGAATACGAACAATAACAGATGTTGGAGAGGTTGTGGGGAGAAAGGAACACTAATGCACTGTTGGTAAAACTACAAACCGGTACAGCTACTCTGGAAAGCAGTGTGGAGACTCCTCAAAAAATTAGAGATCCAACCAATGTATGACCTAGCTATCCTACCCCTAGGTATTCTCCCAGAAGAGATAGAATCAGCACATTACAGTGACACAGCAAAATCAATGTTTATAGCAGTTCAATTTACAATAGTGAAATTATGGAAACAATGTAGAGGCCCCTCACTGGATGAATGAATCCAAAAACTGTGATATATATATATATATATATATATATATATATATATATATATATACACACACACACACACACACACACACACGCACACACACGCACCGTGGAATTCTACTCAACAACTAGAAAGAATGATGTGATGGCTTTTGTAGGAAAATGGATGGGATTGGACAAAATCATGCTGAGCGAACAAGCCAGACCTAGAGACGTAAGGGTCAAATGTTTTCTCTCATATGTGGAAGCTAGAGTAAAACTTAAGATAAAATGAAAGCCAGTCTAGTTTATTTAGTAGATCCGTCAAATTTTAAGTAACACATAAAGTTGTGGGAACTATAGATATTAAGGTGGAAGGAGGGAAGAGAAGAAAGGGAGGAGAGGTAGGGAAAAGGGGAGTGTTCAATACTTGACACCCACGAGAAGCCCAAATTTACCCAGTGAAGTGTATAAACCTAGCAATTTCATTGATTAAAATACATGCGTCTGGTCTTTTATACCTGTAGCACAGGGATATTATGGAGAAGACAGGAGATCAGGGAATGAGGGAGGAGAGGAGAACCTATATAAGGATCGGGTTTAAGCTACTGTGTCATTATGTATGCATGAGTGAAAGTAAAGAAATGAATCCCTTCATTATGTAAGACAATGTTGATACAATAATAAAAAAAAGAATTAACCAAAGCAACCTCAAAAAAAATTAAGATAAGAGAAAGTCTCTGGACATGGGCAAAATGCACAAAACTTCTTAGCCAGAACATAACATGAATGGCCTCTACTTTAATAGGGTCCTCCTACTGGAACCTCTTGAGCCCTGTCTTTACTTACATAGTCCTATCTGCATTCCGGTTTTCTGAGCTCTCACATGAATTGACCATTAAGCTCTGCTTATCACAAGCTAAAGCTTTTACAGCTTGTACTGCCAAACATCTAAAAATTCCACCCACAAATTCCAGAAAACTCCAAAAGCTTTTTAACAACAGTCCGGCTAGACACAGCAGCCACCCCACTTCTGGGTTCCAATTTCTGTTTTAGTCAGCTTTTCGCTGCTATGATCCAAAGACCTTACAAGAACAATTTTAGGACGAAAAGCTTATTTTGAGGGCTCAGGGTTTTCACAGGTGTTAGACCACAGACACTGGCTCCATATCTTGGGGCCTGAGGTGAGGCAGAACATCCTGACAACAGACATGGGTTCAGATAGGTCAAGGAACTCATATCAGAAAGCCGAGCACAGAGAGAAACTCCATGCTAGATACAGAATGCATACCCCAAAGGCACGCCCCAAATGACTCGCCTCCTCCAGCCACACCCTACCTGCCTCAGTTGCCAGTTAATCCCTATAATGGTGTTAACTCACCAATTGGGTTAAGGCTCCTAGAACCCAATCATTTCACCTCAGCCTTCCTGAATGGTCACACGTTAGCTTTTGGGGGACACCTTACATTCAAACCATAACAGCATTTAGAGAGTTCAGAGGCTTCAGTAAGATGGAAGATAGCCTCAGTCTGACTTTAGGACAGATTTCTTATTTGAAATGAGGTCTACGTGTTTCAGGTAAGGGATGGGCTTGATTTAAAAGGTAGGTTCTTGGCAAAGGAAAAATGAAAAAGAAAAATAACATTCATTAATCATCTGTGAAGTGTTTATATTTATACACCTTTCCATTTATTATTTTCCTTGATCTTTACAAAAATCATAGTGTGAGAAGTTGACCAAAGTGCCCAAGGTCACTTACACAGCAAGCCAGCAAACTCACCGTTCATGAAAAATGATATTCCAAAAAACCACAAATTTTCCATCACACAAGATTATTGCTTAATAGGATTCCCATTAGCAGAAGAAAGATTGTATCAGCATGTGAAAGCAATAAGGGAACCTCTAACTTACCCCTAAATTCACCAGTATGAGAACAGCAAATCAACTGACTGAGCAACCCAAAGTCGTTACTGATGTCCATGCATTGCCATTTTGCTTTCTATCCTAATCCCTGCCAGAAGGTAAAACTGGTTCTCATTTACACTATGCATATTCCTTTCTTTCACAGTCTCAATTACAGGACTAGGACTGAACCAAAGTGGTTTACAAAGATGCAATCAGTCACAATGAGAAAATGAAATCAGATAAAAACAAAGGCTTGAGCGAGTCTCCTGCAGTTCTCTTATTTAGGATGTGTGCTTGTATGTACGTACCTGGCTCAGGGTGCACCTTTGCATTTATGTTAAAAAGCGTTTCAGACTGTTCTTTGCATTTATTCCACGTGCTGCTATTATGTAGAAGGGTTGACCAATCCTAACTAAGAACATCCTCTACACTTGAGGTGCTAATCTTGAGTTTCCCTCCAATTATAGTCACCATTTGTTCCCCTTTCTTTCTCAGTGTTGTGCTATGTTTTTCTCTGTATTTCCTTTTCTTATCCAGCCTATTTTTCCCTCCTGCATTTATTTGAAGGGTGTGATTTCCTCTGAGTTATCTGGCCTATAGAGACAGTTTCAAATTAATGTATCTTTAAAAAAAATAAATAAAAAACACACACACACAAATTAATAAAATAAAAAAATCCTACTCTTATGATTTATACGAAAAGGTAAATTATTACCATCTTCTGTATCATAACGACCAAAGGGCTCAAGAGCCAGCGCATAAGCTGCAAGCTGAGTCAGGGTGCTAAGCAGAATAATGGCCCCTGAGAGAGCTCTCCCTCCCATGGCCTACATCCTAGAGTGCGTAAATACAGTCCCGAGTCAAAGGATCTTGGAAGATGTGATTAAATAAAGAATTTTGAGATGAGGAGATGGCATTGGTATCTGGATAATGTGCCAAACACACATATCCTCTTAAAAAAGAGGCAGAGGGATATTTGATACCTAAGCTTATTCACATGCACAAAGGAGACAGGATGTGAAGACAGAGCAGAGAGACCGGAAGAGGCAGGCCTAGAAGAGTGGTGTGACAGGACTACAAGCCAAGAAGGTCAGTCTAGAAGGAGCCACGAATGGGGATTCTCCCGAGTCTCAGTACAAAGCAGCTCAGCCAGCACGTGCATTTCAGCCCAGGGATGACCTTTTTGAAACTCTGGTCTCCAGAACTGCCGGAAAGCACATTTTTACTGTGTAAAGCTGCTTTGTCCATAGCTATTTTATTTTCAGGGGCCACAGAAAACTAACATATTTATGTTTTAGTTCACTCTTAGCATGACTAGTTAGGTTATTTATTCATTCCTCTGATTAAGTAGGGATGCTAGAAAAAGGGTAAGAGTCATTCATAGGTACTGTATTTATTAGTATGGAAGCAACATGAGCGTAACTGGAACTAAGTTATTGACAATGTAGATGAAGAAAATCCAATCGATTTAAATAGAATTGTGAAAATAAACTGATTTAAATGACATAAAATCTGCCACTATATTTTACAGAAAATAGAAAATAATGTAAATTTTAGATTACCCACAATTTTAGCTAAATCTAACAATCATGTGACAAAAATCAACTTCCTGGCTTTTGATATTTTTTCTTTTTCTTTTCTTTCTTTTTTTATTTTGTTACTAGGGATTGAACCAGGGGCTCTTAATCACTGAGTAAAAACAACCCCAACACTTTTTTTTTTTTTTGAGACAGGGTCTCATTAAATTACTTAGGGGCTCGCTAAGTAGCTGAGACTGGCTTTGAACTTGTGATCCTCTTGTTTTACCCTCCCAAATTCCTGGAATACAGGCTTGTACCACCATGCCTGGCAACATAAAGCCCTGAGAGTCTTTGTTCTATTAAGTTTAGCTTAAGTCAGATAATTTATGTACGAGATTAATACAATGTATAGGGATAATACTGCATATTTGAAATGGGCATGTTTCTGACTTAGACTTCAATATGATAAATGTGGAGATAATATTGTTAATGATGCTTTTAATTGTTTATTCTCGTTCTTTCTATATCATAAACACCTAGCTATTCTGACCCAGAAATTATAATGAGCTTTGGAATCTACATTATAAATTCACAGAGAAAAATCTTGAGTGTTTGAAAGTTTCCCTAGTTATTTTTTTATAGCCTTGTTTAATCTCATGCTTAAAATGAAGTACCTTTCAAACAGGTACTTTATGAAAATGACATTGTGACATGTGTATATTCTCATTTTCTCTCATCTGACATGCTCTGTTCCATTTTTAAATCAAAACATGTCTCTGCAACCCTCCAAATCTCAGGTTCAATGTCATTGATGAGCGTGGAATTTTTCATTGTTCATCATTGTCAAGAGGAACAGGCAGATAGCTTTAAAATATCAGATTTAATGAAGCTCACCCTGAAATTCCAGTGGATAAGGCAAAAGATGTACAAGATAAAAATTTAACTCTTCCATAGTATTGGTCAAAGAAGAGAAAAGATGTACAACCAGTATTTCAGTTACAGTCAACTTGAATGGAAGATATAGATAAAGTGTAACAAACACCCAGGATCTTTTCCTGTAAAGACAGCTCTTGGGTGCAGAAGGTGACTTGATCCCAAAGGAGTCATGTTATTGTTAACTCTAGTCACCATTGCAACTTGTCTGTTAATTAATCTAATATATTTGGTTTACATAGTTTTCCACAATTGGATATTGCCGATTGCACACTCCTAGGTCACAATGTTACTCTGTCCTCTAGATGTTCTAAAGAGTGTTAGCCAGATCAATGTTCAGGTTCAGTTCTGTTGGCCAGATCATCAGGAAACGTACAACGGTGAGCATACTCTTTCCTCTTTGTACTAGTGGAAGCAGATTACGCATAGTGTGACAGTTGATTCATTCACAGGATGTTGTGAAATGCTGATTTCTTAATTCTAATAATTTCTTCATTACTTAATTCATTGCTTCTATAAAATGACGTTACAGATATTTACATGTTCTTATAGGAAAGGCAAGATGGTGTTTGGTTACTTTTCTTTTTTCTCAGTTTCCAAGTTCCCTGCCTCCTGCAAAAGTGACCATTTTTAGTATCATCATAAATTCATGCATTTAAAGTATCTTATGAGTTTCAATAAATTTAATTTTTTACTGAAATTAAAATTCTAATGTCCTTGGTCAGGAAGGTCTTCCTCAAAGTGACTCCTGAGTGCTTTTTACATGACCACAGTAATCTTTGAAAAGCTCTTCACAGGTCAATGCCCAAGTATTTCATTCTTTTGGAAGTGATGGTGAGTAGGAGAGATTTCCTGATTTCTTCTTCTGCGGATTTGTTGCTGGAGTAAAGAAATGCTAGCAATTTGCTGGAGTTGATCTTGTATCCGGCTACTTTGCTAAAACCACCTATGAACTCTAGGAGTTTTCTGGCCGATGTTATTGGGTCTTCTAGGTATAAAATAATGTCGTCTGCAAATAGAGATAACTTGACTTCCTCTTTTCCTATACGAATATCTTTGATTTCCTTGTCTTGCCTGATATCTCTGGCAAGGGTTTCAAGGATTATATTGAACAAGAGTGGGGAAAGCGGACAGCTTTGTCTCATACCTGAATTCAGTGGAAATGCTTTCAGTTTTTCTCCATTGAGGATAATGTTGGCTATGGGTCTGTCATAGATGGTTCTGGCATAGTTAAAGTATCTTCCCTTGATCCCTATCTTTTCCAAAGTTTTGAGCATAGTTAAAGTATCTTCCCTTGATCCCTATGTTTTCCAAAGTTTTGAGCATAAAGTGGTGTTGAATTTTATCAAATGCCTTCTCTGCATCAATTGAGATGATTATATGGTTTTTCTTTTTAATTCTGTTTATGTGGTGAATCACATTTATTGATTTGCATATATTGAACCAGCCTTGTTTCCCTGGAATGAAGCCCACTTGATCGTAATGGATTATCTTTTTAATGTGCTTTTGCATCCAATTAGCTAAAATTTTATTAAGGATGCTAGCATATATGGGGAAGCAGTATGGCAGACGCTAACCTAACAAAACTTCAAATTGAATGACTTTCAGAGTAATAGGGGGATAGCTCTCTAAGATACTTGGAGGCGTAGGGAGGGGGATGGGGAGGGGGAGGGTATATGAAGAACTCATAGGAGTCTGGAGATTGGGAAGATGGGGGAACCATCCCAGAAGCCGATGTCATTCCTCCACGAACTACCCTTTTATCGCATGAGTTCTTCTGGGGGAAACTGCAACAGGTGTAACCCAAGGTGGT